>JADBJO010000049.1:975000-977500 GCA_016801955.1 Conus betulinus | reverse complement strand
TCATCCTTCCCGTCCTCCACCTCACCAACGCCTTCCTGCTCTCTGTTTCTCTCCTCCCCCATCAAGAAAAAAAGACAACTGTGGGTGTTCGTTGGCTTGATATTTCCTTTCTCAGTTGTTCTTGTTGTTTGCTTTGATTATGGATATACATAGATGACCTCACCCCCGCCTTAACTCCACCCCCCCCCCCCCCCCATCCCCATTACCCACCCCTTCCGCCCACCCAGCACGCTCTTCTTGTAGACCTTTCAATACAGCACATTTTCTGTACTGTACCAGTAGATGACTTGTGCAGCGAAGCTGAACTTCTTTGTCGTCATTAACAAAATGTCGGTATTTCACACACCGTTAGAAAACTGACTTGTGAACTCAGTGATAGAAACAGAACCAAATGACAACACTTCAGATCGTCGGCTTGAGAGGCCTGTCACGCCTCTTCAACTACTTTCTCCTAGCTCCCACTTTCTGCAGTCAGATGGTCTCTCTCTCTCTCTCTCTCTCTCTCTCTCTCTCTCTCTCTCTCTCTCTCTCTCTCTCTCTCTCTCTGTTCAGTTTTCTCCCACTAATTTCTTTTACGTTTCCAAAATATTGATCACTCGAAAAACACAAACTACACATCAAAGTCACACAGACATTTTTCTGATGGAACAGACCGGCGCGGAAATTGGCCACAAGCCCATTCTGGGCTGTCGTGGTAATTCTACCCAGAGGTCTGTTTAATGTGTGCTCAGATGAGAAGCTTTGAACATCTCGGTCGAATTTCGTTCACCACATGGATGCATTTTTGAGACTGTTTCTCAGACTACGTTCTTGACGCTACAGATTTATGATTAAAATTATGTATTTCACGGATGAAACAGCAGGAAATGAAGTGTAGAGAAAAGCCCTGTCATTCAGTCTCAGATCAGCAGGGGATCCCATCGCATCCTGATCCTCGTGATGGATGATCATAACAAGTCACTAATCTTGTGTTCTTTCCCTTTAGTGACTTCATCTACGATTTCCTCCTGTGTCCCAGCCTCTGATGTGAACGTCACAGCGATTGGTGTCAGCGAGGTTATGGGGAGTGCCGTGGTGTGGACGGGATGTCGACATCCTAAAAGGGACGCCCAAGGGGGGGGGGGGGGGGGGGGGGGGGGGGGGGGGGGGGGGGAATGGGGGTGTCTTGCGTGTGTCGGATCGGACCAGAATCCTCTCAGTACTCACAAAGCGAGCCAGCAGCGCTGCAATGTCTCCGGACGGTCGCCTCCCGACGACGACTGAAATCGAGCAATGCCACTGAGAGCCTAAGGAAACTAATTTTTTTTTTTCTGTAAATGAAGAAACTGAAAAAAAGTTTGTCCGCTACATCAAATTTCCAGGACACTGAATGTATCCCTTGCTCGTGGAATTCAACGACTTAGTTCGACGCATTGTAATGTTAATATATATAATTAACTTTTTGCATTCTTCGCCAGATATGTCCGAAAATGGTCGTGTGCACTGAGCACTTTACACAGCTTTGAATAGACAGCAAGCACTCAAATACAGTTTGGTCACAATATGTCCACAGACTTACACTTACGGTCAGTCTTATTTCCACAAACACACACACAAAGGTACTTGGGACTTCTTCTTTAATATTGTTTTCTGTAGAGAAGAGATGTGTGAAAAAATTTTTTTTATATAATGTTTGATCACGCGTTTACAATAATATTGCAATCATGACAGTATGTTTGTCAAAACACGATTTTTTTTCGAAAAAGAAACAAAGGAATCAAGTCATTCAGTACCTTGCTCTGATTCTTAAGACAATTTCGTAAATTTCTTTATACGTATTTTCAGACAACGAACGTATTTTTTTTCCTGTTGCATCGTTCATTGTTGTTGTTGGGTTTTTGTTGTTGTTGTTGCTTTTTTTTGCCCGCCTTCTTCCTCCTACCACCTGGGCGTTAAGTGTAGACTGATTAAAAGTACACCCTTAGACCTTGAACTTTGCACATCTTACAGCATCATTCAGTGTTTCCTCTGTTCTGATTTTTTTGTCAGTAACATAACATATAAAGAAAATCAGGGTATAGGGTATCAATTGATCACTACGTGCACGTTTTTTTTCTTTTTGTGATGATCTATTCGAAATAAGATCTGTGTAAAGCTGACAGCGCCAGGATGAAGATTTTTTTTAAAGCTATTTCATGCTTCCACAATAGACCTATTTGGGGAATAAAATCACAAAGCCCGTCTTTCCATCGAATATAGACCTAATTCGGAATGAAAAAAGTTCAGGGGAAGGTAATGTCTATCTTTCCATCACAAACAGAGTTACCTTTTTTCCCAGTTTACAGTCAAGCAATAGATGTAGAGAATCAAATATTCGACATGAAGCGCACGCCAGGATAACAATTGGGACGTTGGCGACTGCATTACAAGCACACCGTTTCACACCCTTTTCTTAGCATTTTCTCTTTCTGATTGAAATGTTAAGCAATACTGCATTTGTGCCCAACAACGTCATCTGTAC
>JADBJO010000049.1:965000-967500 GCA_016801955.1 Conus betulinus | reverse complement strand
TTCGGATTGCATCCAGTGAGGTCATATGGATGGACTGCATGGCCCAGGTGGTGAGTAGGTAGACAGTAGATTCAAATTATAGGCTGGAGAAAACTGCGAGAAGAAATTGTGGCAAAGGACGGATAGCTTACGGTTGCGATAGTTCAGCCTTGGTATTGTAACGACCCAAAATTAATCACCACCCAGAAGTACTCCCGGGCCGGGGAGGTGGGGGGGGTACTTCTGGGGCCGCGCCAGAATGACTCCCGGAGCACTTTTGGGTCGGGTAAAAAATGGACCCCCCTGTTTTCATAAAGTCTTCCGGGAGTCATTCTTGGACGGTCCCAGAATAACACCACTCCCCCCAGCATATATCTGTTGAGGTGTTGAGGGTCGTTATTTATTGGTTATAAACTCATACATGGACATTCAAAATATAATTCTGGGGGAGTCGGTCCCAGAAGTACCCCCCCCCCTGCATATCTCCTTTGTTAATGTGTACATGGTTGTTATTTACTTGTTATAAACTCATACATGGACATTCTACCTGAATTAACATTGAATATAGTCTGAATCAACCTTAGGGGGATGTACTTCCGGGCCGGTCCCAGAAGTACCCCCTTGCATATCTTCTTTGTCAATGTGTTCGGGGTTGTTATTTTACTGATAATAAACTCATACATGGACATTCTATCTGAATCAAGATTAAAAATAGTCTGAATCAAATTTAGGGGGAGCACTTCGGGGCCGGTCTCAGAAGTACCCCACCCGCCTTGCATATCTCCTTTATCAATGTGTTCAGGGTTGTTATTTAAAGGTCGTAAACTCTCACATGGACATTATCTCTGAATGAATCAACATGGATGTTTAGTCTGAATCAGTTTTAGGGGAAGTACTTCTGGGTCGGTCCCAGAAGTACTCCCCTTGCATATCTCCTTTATTACTGTGTTCAGGGTTGTTGTATACTGGTTATAAACTCGTACATGGACATTCTCTCTGAATCAGCAATGAAATATTGTCTGAATCAACTTTAGGAGGAGTACTTCTAGGCCATTCCCAGAAGTACCCCCTCCCTGCATATCTCCTATATTAATGTGTTCAGGGTTGTTACTTAAAGGTCATAAACTGACATATGGACATTCTGTCTGGATGAACATTGAAAATGAGTCTGAATCAACTGTAGGGGGAGTCTTTCTGGACCGGTCCCAGAAGTACCTCCCTTGCAGATCTCCTTCATTAATGTGCTTAGGATTTTTATTTACTGGCCATAAACTGATATATGACATTCTATCCGAATCATCATTGGAATGTTGAATGAATCAACTTAAGGGGGGGGGGGGGGGGGTCTTTCTGCCCACTTCCCCTCCCCAATACATATCTCCTCTATTAATGTGTTCAAGATTGCTATTTACTTACCATAATTCATACATGGACATTCTATGTGAATCATTATCAAAAACTAGCTGAATCAATTCGAGAGGGAGTATTTCTAGGCCGGTCCCAGAAATACCCCCTTGCATCTGTCCTTTATTTATGTGCTCGGGATTGTTATTCGTTGGTCTAAAACACATACTTAACGTTCTCTCAGTTGCAGAAATCATCTTGATTTGTTATTTTTTTCATTGATCGTTTTTTAGACAATGAGTTGCGATGATGGGGGGGGGGGGGGGGACTATACCCAGACTGTTCAGTGTTTTGCTTAGTGTTTGATGTCATGTGTATCTATTATGATGATTACTGATATGCCCCATTGCATTTTCTAATATTTCTGAAATGTTTGATGCCATGCACATTACAATAACTGATGTATCCATTGCCTTTTCTGATGTTTCTCCAATTTTTTGATGCCATGCATTCATGTCGACCAGTGGCAACATACTGAATTTTGATAATGAAAAGAGTCAAAAGTAGATCATTTACTTTACAGCCAAACAAATAAGACACATAAAATTACAAGACAGGCACGATGCGTTTTGTTCTTCTTCAGGCAGGACAAAAACAAACAAACAAAAAAAAAAAAAAAAAAAAAAAAAAAATGGTACAAAATCACTTAGCGTTTGAATGAAAGTCAGCCTTCTTGGTGGGCACCCCAAATTACAGTATGGAATTTAAAAGAAGAAGGGAAAGAAAAATTATAATGAATTAAGGGAATTCAAACACTAGCACTAACATTAATAAAGCTACTAATAATCATAATAGTGATGAATGATAACAATTTGAAAAGAAAAGATAAAAGAGTTGGGAAGGGGCTGAAGGGAAGAGTAGATTTATACACAAACAATAACGCTAATAATAATAATAATAATAATAATAATAATAAAAAATTAACAACAACAACAACAAAAAATAATAATAATATCGGTCAAGTTAAAAGTGATAATAAAGAAAAATAATGTGAAAAAAGGAAAGATCATTTTGCTGGTGATAACAGAAGTGATATTAGTACATCATATGAAATATATATATATATATATATATATATATATAAGAGAAACGAAAGACTACCAAAAAAAAATGTAAA
>JADBJO010000049.1:952500-960000 GCA_016801955.1 Conus betulinus | reverse complement strand
TTTGTTAAAATCAAATATTAAAACGAGTACTATATATGGAGATGTTAAAGATCAGAGAGAGAGATTAGAAAGGAGTAGAGAGAGAGAGAGAGAGAGAGAGAGAGAGAGAGAGAATTGAAGTGAAAAAGTTGGTTGCTATAACATAGTATTCATGATACCTTTTTTTTCTTTTTTTTAAATTTCAAATCTTTGCCAAGTCATTATATATATATATATATATATATATATATATATATATATATATATATATATATATATATAGAGAGAGAGAGAGAGAGAGAGAGAGAGAGAGAGATTGTCAGACGAAAGATTGCGTGTCAAACGTTCGATCCTCCTCCTCCATACTCCCTCACCATTCCCATCCCTTCTCCGCCCCCCTATTGCCTCATCCACACCCACTCCACCCCTCCGCGCTTGACCCCTGTTGCCCTTGTCCGTGTCCTCCACTCCCATCCCTTGACTGTTCCATGAATGCGGTACATTTGCGCTCTCTACTCGTCCTGTTTGGTTGCACGTGAACCAGGACTCACGTGTCCAGCAGAGTAATTCCATTTCCACGTGACCGTCAGTTTCCAGTGCCGACAGCCAGCCGCTTTCACTAATCTGTGATAAATATGGCCGTCCGCCCAGTTTCCTCTCAGACATCCAATGTGTGCCTCTCGTGCGAGTTTCGGCCGTACCAGTTTGCTTGTGAGCACCCTAAAATATGGAGAAGACTCTGTTCCCAAGTTGTATCTGTATTGTACTGAAAATTCTGTAAAAGTGAAAGAAAAACAACAACAGCAACAACAATCCACTTTCGTTTTGTTTCTATTTACTAACTTTGACCAGATCTCAATGGTGATTTGAGTGGAACAAAATATATCACGTCTTATCACGTCCCACTGTCTTCTTGAAGTCACGTATAAAAGGTCGCAGCGATGGACTATTACGGAACGCCCAGCTTGAGACTGCACATAGCTGCACCTGCGGTTCTGGAGTATCGTGTGTAACACGTGACAGCGTCTGCACTGAACAGAGTATAGTGTAATCAGAAGAACCTTCAGAAACAGCTCTAACGATTTTTGTTTATAACCTGAGATGTCCCTACAGAATCCACTGCCGTGGATTTATTTGAAAAGAGCAGTGTCGGCAACAAGGATGATGAAAGTAGTTGTGATGACTGAGGTCGTATCAGACGGCTGTTCAGGGTGGGTTTCCGTGGACACACTACCAACATGAAGGATCTAGCTGCTGTCAATGTTGCCATTCAGATCCTCTCGCCCCTTTCCGTACTGGTTCTGAACTTTAAGGTATGGTGCCTGCTATAGTGGTTCTCTCTGTGTAGAACAATTCGCTGGACAAGGAATGAAGCACAGTTTTAAATAATACACGGCACGTTTAAATGCCCAGGGAGGGGAATGGTGGGGTGACTGAGTTGCATTGAATAAATAACTGTAAGAGACATTTAATTTGGTACTCTGTGTGTGTGTGTGTGTGTGTGTGTGTGTGTGTGTGTGTGTGTGTGTGTGTGTGTGTGTGTGTGTATCATATCATATCATACAATATCATATCATATAATATCATATCATATCATATCATATATCATATCATATCATATCACACACAATAAGTAGAAGAACAAGAATTCGAACCAGCAGCACCAGCAGCAGCAGTAGTAGCAGTCGTAAGACCAATGATGATAGTAATGTTATCATTATATTTGTTCACATTGTGTCTCTGCGGAAGGCTGGACCGGTGTTGTATACAGTGCCTCTGCAGAGGTAGATAGCATTACTAATTATAATTCACATGTTTCAGTCAATGCCAGAGTTGCGTGATTGACGGTTCTAGCGTCAAAACACTGTGAAACAGTCATACTTGATTTGGGGACGTTTTGATTTCCTGTGTCTTATTCTTTTAGTCCCCGAATCACCAACGTGGAATTTTTCAGTTGCCTCTCTTTTTCAGCTGTCTTCTTCTGTGCTGCTTCTCGATCATCGTCATCATCATCATCGTCGTCATCATCCACACTTGTCTTCTTGTTGTTGTTGTTGTTGTTGTTGTTGTTGTTGTTGTTGCTCTTCTTCTTCTTCTTCTTCTTCCTCCTCTCTCCTCCTCCACCCTCCTCCTCCTCATGTCCTGTCTTTTTCTGTCTGTCTGTCTGTCCGTCTCTCTCTCTCTCTCTCTCTCTCTCTCTCTCTCTCTCTCTCTCTCTCTCTCTCTCTCTCTCTCTCTCTCTCTACCACCTTTTTCTTCTTCATCATCTTCTTCTTCGTTTTTTGTTTTTACCTTTCCGTCGCAGCGTACCGTTCAAGTTATCTTGTATCCTAATTCTGCAGTACCACATTTTGCCTGCAGCTTTGGCGACCATCTGTTGTCAGCTCGGCTGTAAACAGTTACGATGAATTTCGAGACTGGGGAAATTACTGGGCTGTAATATTGTTCCCACAATGATAATACCGGGGGGGGGGGGGGGGGGGGGGGGGGGGGGTCTGTTGGTATAGAATGAGTTGATGACCGTTATCGAAGCTGCAGTTTCTGAGGAGACTTGTCAGCAGTCGGAGTCAAGCTGTACAACACGCGGTTTTCTCAGCAGAGAGAGACTTCCGTGGAATCCCTTACCTGTCATTCACAGATATTATATGTCTTTCATTTTTTCAGTTCCTCTCTCATTTTTACCGTGGTAAGCAATGCGAATGAAATTGTATATTACAAATTCAATAGAGAAAAGAAAGTTCTTTATTGAATAAATAATATACAATTGTATTTAAATGAACCCCACGTCAGATTTTTAACGTTAGAGTTTTCTTAACAAAAGACATTTACTCTCCCAAAAGTGTTACACGTCGCTCCATGAAATTTGAGTTACTTCCATTTCATTACGCAGCTTCATCATGATTGTCCAGTTTGGTTCATTTTCAGAATTAAGACTGACCTGTGGACTTCTATCATGCTGATCACAGTCTATTGTCACACATCCAAATGCGCGCAAACAGAAACATTATCATTATCTCAAAAATGGAAACTGATGTTGTTTTTTTTTTTGTTGTTTTTTTTTTTAAATGAATCACTTTAAAATACCGCCGAGAATTTATAATGTGCTATAGGCCTACTGAAAAAGATATGAATAGTGACGGAAATCTCCATGAGAAGGTAGTGGGAGATGGGAAGGTGTCCAAAAAATACGTCGGATTCTTCTTCATTTCCCTGTCGGTTTCTTTTGTAATTACAGTAAGGGGCTAACTGGAGAGTACTTTTGAACAAAAAATTTGCGCAGGAACCTTTGGCTACTTGATCTTATGAGGGTTTTGGCCGGCCTACCGAAAATATGTTGATTTAATGTGGTGGCTTTTAGCCGTTAACATACATTGCATACAACAATGTAACCGGTACAGCTATCCTGTGATGTTCTATAGTGATTTCTTCGGAATGCTCCCTACTCTGCGGTAAGGGTTACATGGAGCTTTGAAACAAAATGCATTTCGCAATCTTTTGAAATGATAAACACTGAACAGTAAAAAAAACGTGTGAAATCTTCAACCCGATTACTAAACTGTCAACTTATGTGAGCCAAATCACTGCACCTCTTTCAAACCGGAAGGAGAATGGGGATGGCGTACATGATGACTTGGATGCAGATTTTAACTTTCAATATTGAAGCTGACACTTCTAGAAATTTCTAAAGTCAGCAGCTTGCAAAAGATTTGCGATGCATGCATGCAGGCTATCTGTGTAATATATGTACACGTTGCACATAATCTGTGCTCCTGGGGAGTTCACATAATACACTAAATTTGGCTTATACAATGGTGAACTTGTTTTACACAAATTTCAAGCAGTCTAGTCTTGAATTCAGCTTATCTCCGTCTACAATCAGGTTCGACAACACTTACCTTATTTTTTCTTGAACAGGAAGTAAGTTTTCGAAAGGAAAAAAACTGAATCAGGGACAGGGTTGGAAAACTTTGTGTTTCTCAATTCCACGAATTACGCAAAATTTGGGCGTAGTATGTGAATTGTGCAGGAACACGGACTATGCGTAACATATACATATATAAACCAAAAAGAGAATGTTCAAAATAACGCGTATTTTAATACAGAATACAAAACAGACGAGGAAATTTTCGACAAGTGTGTCTTCTTCAGACATTACTAACGACAGACATAATGATGCATGAAAAATATTTGCCAGTCACAATCAGGTTTTCACGCCGACGGTAATCTGTCATTATTCATGTCTGATGATTTAAACGTTTGAAGAAGAAATGTTTGTCGAAAATTTATTTATCTGTCTTAATTTTTTTTTTTAATTAAAGTAAGCGTTGCTTTTGACTCTCTCTCTCTCTCTGTCTGTCTGTCTGTCTGTCTGTCTGTCTCTCTCTCTCTCTCTCTCTCTCTCCCTGTGTGTGTGTGTGTGTGTGTGTGTGTGTGTGTGTGTGTGTGTGTGTGTGTGTGTGTGTGTGTGTGTGTGTGTGTGTGTGTGTGTGTGAGGAGAGAGAGAGAGAGAGAGAGAAGAGAGAGAGAGAGTTTTTTTGTAATAACTCTGTTTTCAGTCACAATCACACATATGTTTGCGTTTAACTATGGGACCTCGATTTTCAGGGAGAGAACGGACAGTTGAAGAGAAATTTGAAGGACCGACCGAGAAGCGTGTGTGCCGAGATGTCATCTTCTCATCATCTTCATCGCCTTTTTGGGCGGTCTGGTGAGTCCGGAATGGTGATGTGGGAGTCTACACAAGAGAGAGAGAGAGAGAGAGAGAGAGAGAGAGAGAGAGAGAGAGAGAGAGAGAGAGAGAGAGGAGAGAGAGAGAGAGCGTCTCTTTTCTTTGACATCATTATCATCATCTGTATCAGATTTATCACCATCTCCTCAGTCGTCTTCGCCATCATCGCCATATTTTTTTCTCTGTCTATTCTAATCGTTGGTGGTGGCGACGTTCTTTTTCTTATTCCTATTGTTGATATTGTTCTGGTTTTTATTGTTGTTCTGTAAATGCCCATACCTTAATATTGTTGTCTGGGTTGTTCTGTTTTGCAGAGTTTAAGCATAGATTTTCTTTTAATGCTGCTTACGAAGAGGGGAGGAGGAGGAGAAGGAGCATTAGTATAGTAATTTTTTTGGATGGTTGACTGTAATTTTCTCGGAGATATTTTTTCTGTAATACGAATTTAGATGGTGTGTTTGAGTTCCCGTGTGTGTGTGTGTGTGTGTGTGTGTGTGTGTGTGTGTGTGTGTGTGTGTGTGTGTGTGTGTGTGTGTGCGCGTGTGTGTGCATGTGTGTGTGCGTGTGTGCGCGCGCGCGCGCGCGCGTGCGTGCGTACTTGTATATGTGTGTGTGTGTGTGTGTGTGTGTGTTTGACAGGGCTGGCTCTTTTATTACGCTATGGAGAAAGGCAACCCAAACGCCCTGATCTACGGGACAGACAGTTACGGCAACGTGTGTAACCAACCAAACGATCCCATTCCGGGAGCCAGCAAATCCGGCCGCGACACTTCGGGGCTTAAGTGCGTCACTTCCGGTCTTGTACTTGTTCTCTCTCTCTCTCTCTCTCTCTCTCTCTCTCTCTCTCTCTCTCTCTCTCTCTCTCTCTCTGTGAGAATACGTTGTTAGTTGTGCTATCAAATTATTACTGATTGGTCATTGTTTCATGTTGTGCTGTTATGTTTTGTAGCCTTCCATTGTTTCATAGTGGGCAGAATTGTGAAAAGGCCTCTGATGTGCCTAATTCTTTACCCATTAAATGGTTCATTCAATCAATCATTCTTATTCTTCATTCTTCTTCTCCTCCTCCTCCTCTTTTTTTCTTAACCTGTAGACTGAGCCACTGTCAGATGTAATTTCTGCTCACAAGTGTGATAAGCGATAACCACAACCATGCAGATGACCCAGAGTTGACCATGCATACTTCAACTGAAGATCCTTGTTCTATGCAAACAGACATCCAGTTGTGCATCAGTGTCGTTTAGCTCGGAATGACCAGTAACAGAACGGTGCTGAACCCTGATGACACAGAACTGATGCCCGTTGGCTCTGCGTCCTGCACCAGACTGGCAGTCTGCAGATACTGCTGGTGCCGATATTACATGTAAAACTTCTGTGAAGTGTCTAAGACTGCATCAGACTTTTAATGCATGGCCACATAGCAGGGTCAGCCCTCATCTTTGCTTGAACTCAGACATAATATAGCGTCCAATAGATCATTTTTTTTTTCTCTCATAAGCATCGATACACATAATCACTGCCTCAGTAACATCCGTGCTAGATTACTGTCACTCTGTTTTCTGTGGTCTTCCCACAGGACAAACCAACAGTCTACTAAGAATTCAAAACACAGTACCACAAGATTTTTAGTAGAAAAAAAAGAAACAAACAAAAACAAACAACAACAACAACAACAACACAACAGCACACAAGACTGCAGCACTCGCTTTCTGCCATTTTGACGGGTCTTTTCCGCTCGCCGCATAACGTTCTTCCCCAGCACTTCCTTCTTCTAACGAGATTTTGACTTTCAACACTCGGAACACAGTTTAGTTCGTCCGCCACCATGCGTGTACAGGATAACATAGGATAACAGGATAACAATGTTATTTGTCCAAAAGATGGAAAATTCATGTGTGTGTGTGTGTGTGTGTGTGTGTGTGTGTGTGTGTGTGTGTTCCTTCTTCTAACGAGATTTTGAGACTTCCAACACTCAGAACACAGTTTTAGTTTGTTTGCACTGTGTGTGTGCGTGTTGTGTGTGTGTGTGTGTGTGTGTGTGTGTGTGTGTGTGTGTGTGTGTGTGTGTGTGTGTGTGTGTGTGCGCGCGCGCGCGCGCGCGCGCGCCATGTAGACTGCGCAGCATATCATTTCTGCCCGAATCTAATGACAGTCTTACGACATATGTGTTTTGACTAACATCCCTGATCTACGTACAAAAGTGTGTGCGTTGTGCTGTGGAGGGGGAAGAAGATATGTGCGTAGCTGTGGATCGGGGGAGGGAAGAGTGAGGAAGCCGTTTTAGAATGAATGGTCTATTTGTAGAATGGTGAATGGGCGACGTATTCAAGATACAGAACATCACTATCATTATCATCATCATTATCAGAAGCAAATGGTAGTAGTAGTGGTAGCAGCAGTAACAGCAACAGTATTAGTAGTAATAATAATAATAATAATGAATACTTATATAGCGTCTATTCTCGGCTACAGACCAAGCTCTAAGCGCTTTACAATCCACACTCGTTTACACAATGGGCTGCCTACCTGGGTAGTGCCGACTGAAGAGCTGCCAGGTGGCGCTTCATTCAGTCGTTTCCCGTGTCATCCAGTCCATATCGTTCAATATCATTCACTCAGTTTCTTTACTTCTTCCATTCTTTCAATCTCTCACGCAGGGTGCATGCTATGTGTAACGTGTCATCCATACCAACGGCCAAAACTGGCCTTCTCTTCCGAAAGTTGGTGATGGGATTTTACGTGTGTGCAAGACGTCATGCGTGCGTTCACACACAGAACCTCGGTTTATAGTC
>JADBJO010000049.1:945000-947500 GCA_016801955.1 Conus betulinus | reverse complement strand
TAATAACTGAAAATGGTATGAAAAAAACCTGTAAATTAGTTTCAAAAAACGACCAGCCGCCGTGGCACAATGGTTACCATCGCGGACAGGGGGGACTGGGATGTCGTGGGTTCGGTTCCAATCAGAGCCCCGATGGGCTTTTACCCAGAGCTGAGTTTTCTGAGGCGTCAGTTGGGAAAACTGTGGACCATGCATTCGAGATACATTCACTGCAATGGGTGCGTCTCTGAGAGTTGCTCGTGACCAACACTGCAGGGGTCTGTATATATCTCAGGCCTGGTTGACGCCGGGAAGTATTATGAAAGTAAGCGTAGAGTACAGTCCTGTCATGCAGTGTCATACCGAAATGGAACTCAATAGCTATTTTCATCATCATCCTCATCGATCAGTCCTAAAAAAAAAAAGTCTTAAATTGTGTGGTCCTTCATGCCTCCTCTCATGGTGACCTCAGATTCGATTTCCTCTCAACGTCTATGCCCATGTTCGGTTCGTGTAGAGGTTACCGGTATTGGCAAGTTCTTGGGGACTGTCGTTGAATGGACGTGGTGGCGCCCTCTGGAAGAGTAAGCTCATTCACGCTGGCTCCGCGATTAAGCAATTATTGTCTTCAGTGTGAAAGGATTACTACATAGTTGGATGAGAACAGGCACCACTGATCATCACCGAAGGAACTCGGCAGTAGAGCAGTGTCTCCTTTAATGGAATGCCTCACAACGACTTGACATTGACCACTCCCTGTGGATTGCCGGTGCCAAAGCTGCGATGGGGCGGGCCAGGGTGTGGCTGTGGACAGAGTGCCGGAATGAAGGCATGGAGCCGCGAACTGGCACACAAGATGAGACAGCCGACGAAAAAAGAAAAAGTCAAAAAAAGGAAAAAAGAGAATACTGGGAACTAGGGGGGGGGGGTAGGGATAACGAGCAATAGCGGGAACCCGCAGGAAAAGGTTGAGAAAATTAGGGGGGGGGGGGGGGGGGGGGAGCTTGAGCTTGAAAAGGTATGGGAAAGTAATTCTGACTGAATTATTTCCAGTCCAAAGGGAAAACTTAGTTGTCTGTTAACGGATATTAGATACTGAATATTTTCAAAGTCACAAGCTTCTCGTTGATCGTTTTAGGTCAGAACAGATTGCAGATTTTTCTTTTAGAAAAAGCAAATGTAAATGTTTCGTTTTAATTTGTATTCTCTACATTAAAGGAAGATACTGAATGGTATGTAAAACACTTGAATACGTACAAGGTCTCAGGATGATATTTTGATTTTCAGACCGACATCTCGTAGTATTTTTGGTTATCGCTTCATTTTGTGTGGCCTAGTATGCAACATGTTGGAAGCTTAATACATAATTAGACAAATCGTTTGAGAAGAGAAGGTCATGTTCTTCAAAACCTTGCTGAGCAGGAGGATTTATCGGAGGTGGCTTGAGAAGACAAATCAAATACTGCGCCTTACCGTGTGCATGTTTTTGCAGCCACCTGTCCGGCGACGTATGTTTGCACTTTGTTGCTGCAGACATCTGATTAATGACGTTGGTATTCACATTGTGGTCGCAGTAATCTCGTTGGTAATGTTGATCTGTACGGTAGTGTTGTAGCCATATCTTTGGTGTTGTAAATATGAACATTGTTTTCGCAGTTTTCTCTTTGGTGATATTAATGTGAACATCATGTTGCAGTTATCTCTTTGGTGATGTTGAAGTGCATATTGTTGTTGCGGCCATCTCTTTGATGATATTGATTCGTATTTTCTTGTTGCAGTCATCTCTGTAGTTCTGTTGATATAAACTAGATGTTTTGCAGGCATCTCTTTGGTGCTGTGGATATGAACTTAATTGTTGTAGTCATATCTGTGGCTATGTTGATATGAACTATATGTTTGCAGGCATCTCTTTGGTGATATTGATATGTATTTAGTTGTTGCAAACTTGTCTTTGGTAAAACTGACATGTATTTTATTGCTACGGGCATCTCTTTGGTGATGCTGACATATATTTCATTGTTGCAGGCATCACTTTGATAACCTTGACATGCATTTTATTTTTACGGGCGTCTTCTTGATAAAAATTGATAAGTATGTTATCGGTTTAGGCGATGCTGATGTGCATTTTATTGTCGCCAGCGTCTCTTTGGTGAAGCTGAATGTACTTTATTGTTGCAGGCATCTCTTTGGTGACATGTACTTTATTGTTGCAGGCATCTCTTTGGTGACATGTACTTTATTGTTGCAGGCGTTTCTTTTGGTGACATTTCTTTGTTGCAGGCATCTCTTTAATGAAGTTCTTTATTGTTACAGGCATCTCTTTGGTGATGTTGTTCCTGCTGCGTTTCTTTGCCGGTGTCCTCGTGTTTACTGTGGTCATTGTGATGGCTGTCGCAGCTGTGGCTGCCCCTGCTTTTTGTTGGTAAGCGCGCGCGCGCGCGCGCGCGCGCGCGCGCGCGCGCATGTGTGTGTGTGTGTGTGTGCGTGCGTGCGTGCGTGTGTTCGTGCGTGCGTGCGTGCG
>JADBJO010000049.1:860000-935000 GCA_016801955.1 Conus betulinus | reverse complement strand
GTGCTGTGGCTCTCTGGTACTTCACACGGTGAGTGGCGGATACCTGGGGCAACAAAGAAGGGAGGGAGGGAGGGGTGTCAGTGCCGCGGGGACCAGACAGAAGAAAGTAGAAAGAGCAGGTTGGAGAGGTGGGGAGTTGAGACGAAGACTAAGGAGGAATTGAACGTGGAGGTCGTTTGGCGATGGGGATCAGACAAAAGATAGTTGGGGAAAGAGCAGGACTGAAGGCTGGGTGCGGAGACACAGACGAGGGAGGAGTTTAAAAACAAACAAACAAAACGTAAAGCGCCATGTGACGTACCACAGTTCTTGAGACACTCAGGACTACAGAGAGAGAGAGAGTGTGTGTGTGTGTGAGTGAGAGAGACAGAGACAGAGAGACAGAGAGAGAGAGAGAGAGAGAGAGAGAGAGAGAGACTGGGCATGTGTGTGAGTATACATGTGTAGGTGTGCGCGTGTGTGTAAGAATGGAATGATATAGTGTCAAGAAAATGTCAAGTCAGGTGTGTAACGAAGCTGACTCGATGAATTGGGTGGTGAACATCTTGCTGATATGTTGAGGTGAAAGCACAACGATATTTTTTGTCTAGTGGAGTTGGAATGGTGTGTTGTCCCGTAACATTGTTAGGATGTGTTGTTCAATTAAATCGGAATGTGTTGTAAAGTAAAGCGGTATCTTCAGTGACGCTGGATAGCGTATTGTCCAATGGACTTTGGAACACTGTGTTATTCAATGGAGTTTTGAATGATGTGGTGTCCAGGTGAATTCGAACGATGTGCTATTCAATGGAGTTTTGAATGATGTGGTGTACAGGTGAATTCGAACGATGTGTTATTCAGTGGAGTTTTGAATGATGTGGTGTCCAGGTGAATTTAAACACTGTTATTCAATGGAGTTTTGACTGATGTGGTGTCCAGGTGAATTTGAACGATGTGTTATTCAGTGGGGTTGGAATAATTTGTTTTTCAGAGACAAGTCGCGGCTTGGATCTCCCATAACGAAATCTATCTACCGATTAATCAGGTGACCATATACGTAATGTATTTATCTTCACCTGTGATCTCTGCCATCGTCGTCGTCATATCATCATCATCGTCATCATTATCATCATCGTCTCATTGTCGCCGTCGTCAAAGTCGTAAACAAACACTATCATCACAATCACAACAGCAACAATAAATAACATACATGAACAATATGGCAAACTCTCTCTCTCTCTCTCTCTGTCTCTCTGTCTCTGTCTCTGTCTCTGTCTCTCTCTCTCTCTCTCTCTCTCTCTTCTCTTCTTCTTCTTCTTCTTCTTTCTTCTTCTGCTGCTGCTGCTGCTGCTACTACTACTACTACTACTACTACTACTACTATTCCTCCTACTACTACTACTGTAGCTACTACTACTACTTCTTCTCTTCCTTCTTCTTCTTCTTCATCGTCGTCGTCGTTGTCGTCGTCGTCATTTTTCTTCTTCGTCGTTGTCTTCCTTATGATGCTGCTGTCGTTTTAAGCTGATCTGTCCATGCTGCTCTAGGGAATTGCTGGTTTCGGCGTTGGTCCGTTCTTTGCTGTTGCATCCCACTCTGAGCCCCTATATGTCTGTCTGTTCTCACTGTCTTATCATCAAGAGCGCGCGCACGCGCACATGTATAGTAGTAGTAGTAGTAGTAGTAGTAGTAGTAGTAGCAGCAGCAGCAGCAGCAGCAGCAGCAGTAGTAGTAGTAGTAGTAGTGTTGGTATTTCCTTGCAGTCCTTTCTTCCCATGTCATTATTCTACCCTTCACTGGCTGCTTTGGGGTACCGTTGGATTCTGTTTTTTTTAACCCTTGGTGGTGGTAAAACCACAGAATGATAGACTGTGACGTATCACTATTTGTGTGCCAAGGGAGGATCGACACAATCGGCCGTGTCTTAGACTGTGACGTATCACTATTTGTGTGCCAAAGACTGTGACGTATCACTATTTGTGTGCCAAAGACTGTGATGTATCACTATTTGTGTGCCAAGGGAGGATCGACACAATCGGCCGTGTCTTAGACTGACGTATCACTATTTGTGTGCCAAAGATGTGACGTATCACTATTTGTGTGCCAAGGGAGGATCGACACAATCGGCCGTGTCTTAGACTGACGTATCACTATTTGTGTGCCAAAGACCGTGACGTATCACTATTTGTGTGCCAAAGACTGTGACGTATCACTATTTGTGTGCCAAAGACTGTGATGTATCACTATTTGTGTGCCAAGGGAGGATCGACACAATCGGTCGAGTCTTAGACTTTGACGTATCACGAAGAAAAAGAAACACCCGAAAGTGCTGGGGAGGACCCAGAGAAGTACTGTCTTCACCTGCCTTGAAGACAGTATTTGTGTGCCAAATACTGTGACGTATCACTATTTGTGTGCCAAGGGAGGATCGACACAATCGGTCGTGTCTTAGACTGTGACGTATCATTATTTGTGTGCCAAAGACTGTGACGTATCACTATTTGTGTGCCAAAGACTGTGACGTATCACTATTTGTGTGCCAAGGGAGGATCGACACAATCGGTCGTGTCTTAGACTGTGACGTATCACTATTTGTGTGCCAAAGACCGTGACGTATCACTATTTGTGTGCCAAAGACTGTGACGTATCACTATTTGTGTGCCAAAGACTGTGACGTATCACTATTTGTGTGCCAAGGGAGGATCGACACAATCGGTCGAGTCTTAGACTTTGATGTATCACGAAGAAAAAGAAACACCCGAAAGTGCTGGGGAGGACCCAGAAAAGTACTGTCTTCACCTGCCTTGAAGACAGTATTTGTGTGCCAAAGACTGTGACGTATCACTATTTGTGTGCCAAGGGAGGATCGACACAATCGGTCGTGTCTTAGACTGTGACGTATCATTATTTGTGTGCCAAAGACTGTGACGTATCACTATTTGTGTGCCAAAGACTGTGACGTATCACTATTTGTGTGCCAAAGACTGTGACGTATCACTATTTGTGTGCCAAGGGAGGATCGACACAATCGGCCGTGTCTTAGACTGACGTATCACTATTTGTGTGCCAAAGATGTGACGTATCACTATTTGTGTGCCAAAGATGTGACGTATCACTATTTGTGTGCCAAGGGAGGATCGACACAATCGGCCGTGTCTTAGACTGACGTATCACTATTTGTGTGCCAAAGATGTGACGTATCACTGTTTGTGTGCTAAGGGAGGATCGACACAATCGGCCGTGTCTTACTGGTGAGTCCGAATCAGCGGACACGTCGCCGTATCACACAACATCTGACACAATGGCTTGACAAGAACCACACGAAACACAGGACAAAACGGCACATCACAGCAAACAGCAAAGCGTCAGGTGAAAACTACCCCGCACAACACCAGAATACAAAACGCTATAAGACACCAGGTAACACAGTGTCATGTAAAACGATATCACACCACACAACACACGAATACAAGCCGCCATATCGCAGCACACAAAACAACATCATGTAAAACATTACATCATACAATATCAGAGCACAATCCGTTACATCACAGTAGCAACACAACATCATCATGTAAACAATACAACACAGATTACTAAACGCCATATCACAGCAAGCAACGCAACGCATGTAATTCAACAACAAACAACATTATCTAGAGTGCAAACCACCACCTCACAGCAGAGAACACGACACCGTGTGAAACAATACAACAGCACATAACACCAGAATTCTGTGGTGGTTCCACAAACATAAAAATACGACGAATGAAAACACGGGAAACCATTGAACAGGTCCCACAACTTTTATTGAGCTGTCAATCGAATCAGTTCATCAGAACGGAAGTATTCACCATGAAACAAATTAAGGGAAATAACTAAACTATGAAAGAAACAAGGGAGTCACTTGCTCATAAGCAATGAGACGCTACACTACCCCCTTCCCGGTGGAGTACAACTACGTACCGAATTGTCAAAGAATGAAGGAGATGAATATCAATGAAATTTTGCTGGTCAACGTGAAATGAGACCAGAGCAGGTCGAGGTTTCTGAATAATGTGTAACTGGGGATGATGGTGGCAAAGTCTTTGACTTTGCGGAGGATGACTGCAGCAGTGGATGGTGGTAATGCCTCAGCAGATGAACCCAGTCTTTAGTCATCTGAAGATGTGAGTGGCGACCCTGCCGTGACTACACACACCTCAAACGCTGCTCCAAAGAGTTCGATACCGCTTGCCTCACATTCAAGATTTCAACAATCATCTGGCAGGATGCACCATCTTCTCCAAGATTGATATGGTCAGAAGCCATCATCAGATTCCTATGGCACCATCATCTATTGCCAAGACTGCCATCATCACTCCCTTCGGGAGTCAGGGAACTGTGCTGTAAATAGCGAAGCGGATTTGAGTTGCCATGATGTGGCGAGCGGGGTTGTCGCTGTGATCTTTTAGTGGCAGAGACAGCTTACCCACAGATGGGCTTATGGCTCCACCATGTTGTGTCAGATGGAACTGTTGAAATGTGCTGGGCACCTGCAGTGCGTGTTTTCCAGATACGGTCTGCCGTTTCGGCAAGCTCCTCCATGTCAGCAAAGTCGTGTCCTGCGAGGATACTTTGGATGTCTGCTGGAAGATTTGGTAAAAACAAAACAAAACAAAACAAAAAAAACGCACGCTTTAACGTCAGTGGGTCATTATTAAATGCATTGATCTGTTGCATGAGGGCTGTAGGTCGTTTGTCACCAAGACCATTAAGATCGAGAAGTTCAGCATCTTCCTGGGCCTGGGATTTTCCAGAGGTCTTGATGAGAGCACTTTTTAAGGTGTCATATTTATTCATGATTGGTGGATTGGTGTCAACGGACTGCACTTCATCTGCAGTATTGATGTGGAGTGAACTGACGACATAGTCATATTTTATTTGATCTTGTGTGGTGCCTTTGATTCCAAACTGAGCTTCGCCCCCCCGCGAATCAGACTTCTGAAGATTTAATCCAAAATTCTGGAAGCTTTACACACGCTGCATTGACTTCACGATCAGATCGTCTTGCAAGAGCTTGCATTTGCGTCAACAAATTTGTAAGAATTCTTGCTTCAGCAGATTCTTGTGCCATTTCTAGCGTTGTTCTGCGCTGGGATCATCAGTGTGGTGGTTCCATAAACGTAAAAATACGAATGAGAGAACACGGGAAACCCTTGAATAGGTCCCACAACTTTTATTGAGCTTGCTATCGAATTAGTTCATCAGAACCGAAGTGCTCACGAAGTTAACAAATCAAGGTAAACATAAACAGAACAAGGGAAGTCACTCGCTCATAAGAATGAGACTCTGCAATACAAACCGCCAGAGCACAAACCGCCACATAGGCCTAACAGCAGACAACACGACACCGTGTAAAAGCAGTACAGCAACACACAGCGTACCAGAGCACAAACCGCCACCTTACTGCAGACAACACACATCATATGAAGTGCGTGGTGTTGAGACAGGTACCACCTGGGGTCCGTGGCCTTTGGCTCTCTCATCATCGCCCTGGTGGTCCTTGCTCGTTGGATCATCAGCTTCATCCAGAACAGGTGAGTGTGTCGCCCGGCAGAGATTTCCACGTTTTGAAGGCGTATCTTTTAGCGACTGGCATGGGCAGAATCAATAGATTCAACGAATATCCAAACCGTTTACTCTGTCCAGATACGTTCATTCGCTGAACAATAGTAATTGGAGATTCGCGTGAGATCGAATCTGAGAATGAGTCCCGACTGACTTTTGAGTTTCTATGCAAGTATATGCATACATGCGTATTCTTGCGCTCGATATACACACCAGCTTAAATCAATATTCCATTTTCAAATGATACATTGAATAAATTACCACTTATTTATTCAATGAGTTAAAGTGAAAATGGGATGTTCGGCACAGAGGGGTGAGTTATGCATGATATATAGGAATAGGAATATGAATGATTGATACTTGGATAGAAGAAAGACAAAGTTAACCAACCTTGTCACTGATTCAACGCGTGCGTGCGTGCGTGCATGTGCGTGCATGTGTGTGTGTGTGTGTGTGTGTGTGTGTGTGTGTGTGGTTCAGTAGCCAAGTGCTGGCGGGAAATCGGATTCCGAATGAAGAAGGAAAACTGATACCAGAACCGCAAATACATATAGATAGATACAGATCTATTTATATATAATCTGGTGGTCAAATGCATGTGGATAGATACAGCTCTATTTATATATAATCTGGTGGTCAAATACGTATAGATAGATACAGATCAATGTATATATAATCTGGTGGTCAAATACATATAGATAGATACAGATCTATTTATATATAATCTGGTGGTTACATGAGGAATCTTTTAATTAATGTTCAAATTGCATTCTAACAGTTGTATATCATGATTGTTCCACCATAGTGTGTGACGTTACGAGTTACTTTTTTCGGAATGGGGTAGTCCATTCTGTCTTACTCGCCATTCTTTTACTAACGTTATTTTTTCCTAGTTGTACTAAAAATAAAAGATAAGAAAAGACACTATAGGCAGAACACTTTAAACTTATCGTTACTAATTGATTTGATTCACATTAAAGTCTGAAGGCATACCGATTGAACATGTACGTTGACAGTATATTTTGGGCTGCAGACTGAACGGGAAAGAGAATTTCGTGGCCAAATTTTTCCTGAAGTGTTTGGCCTGTTGTCTTTGGTGCTTTGAGAAAATCCTCAAGTTCATCAATGCTAACGCCTACATCGAAATGAGTCCTCTCTCTCCTCTCTCTCTCTCTCTCTCTCTCTCTCTCTCTCTCTCTCTTACACACATGCGTACACACACACACACACACACACACACACACACACACACACACACACGCACGCACGCACGCACGCACACAATTACCCGTGTGTGTGTATGTGTGTGAGGGGGGGGGGGGGGGGGGGGCTTCCCATGGGTACGTGGACGGCGTGGAGAGGGTTTTATTTGGCTAGTTTTAAGCTAGGGTGTATCAGCTCATGCTCATGTGTATTCTGAGCCCGACAGCACGAATGAACGTGGATTATAACCTGTTGCTGAACTTTGCTAAATGAACGGCTGAGCTGCCAGTGCTCCATACATGATGTGCTTCGCTACCTTCCTCAGCCATCCACGGGTACGGGTTCTGCAAGGCGGCTAGGACAGCCTTCATGGTGATCGTGGACAACGCTCTGAGGGTCATGGCCATCAACAGCGTGGGTGCCTTCGTCCTCTTCCTGACCAAGGCTGGCACTGTGGCCATAGTGGCCGTGGTCGGCATCGAGTTCTTCAGGGTCAGTGTAAGACAGAGTGGGAAAGAGACTGACAGACAGAACACGAGACATACACACACACACACACACACACACACACACACACACACACACACACACACACACACACAGAGAGAGAGAGAGAGAGAGAGAGAGAGAGAGAGAGAGAGAGAGAGAGAGTCGAATTCCAATTGCCACGAGAACACACCCAAGGTGCTTTGACACCACATGGTATTAAAACATACACATTTTTTTTTTTTAGAAAGATCATGATTTATGCCTAACGCATGATTTACATGGACTTGGTTACGGTGCGATTACCATCTTTTCATACTCGGACAGTCTAAGAGGGCTTGTGTGTGTGTGTGTGTGTGTGTGTGTGTGTGTGTGTGTGTGTGTGTGTGTGTGTGCGTGTGTGTGTTTGTGTATGTGTGTGTGTGTGTGTGTGTGTGTGTGTGTGTGTGTGTCTACAGGACAAGGAAGAGGTGCACTATGTGTGGCTGCCTATCACCCTAGCCTGTATTTTCGCCTACTTCATCGCCAGCTGTCTGATTGGCGTCTATGATGTAAGGATTTTTTTTTTTTACTCCCGTTCTTACTCCCTTTCTCCTGCCTTTCTTTCCTCCTTTGTTTTTTTTTTTTCCCGTTCGTTCCTTCCCGCTTCCCCCTCCCCCACTCCTCCCATTCTTCTTTCTGCCTTCTGGTCCTCCGCATGTCACTCCTTTCTTTCCTTCCTGTCTATCTCACTCCTTCCCGGCTTCCTTTCTCCATTCTTTATCCCACGTTTCCTTCCCTTATTCCCTTCTTTGGCTTCTCCTTTCTTCCTCTCAGTGTCCCTCTCCCTGTTCTTCTTTCTCGTTTCTCTCTCGCTTCTTCTTCCCTCCTTCTTTCTTTCCTTCTGGCCTCTTACTTTTCCTCTTTCTTTTCTGCTTTCACCTTCATGTCACCCTCCCTTCTTCTTTTTCTCCTTTTCCGTCTGACTTCTTACTCTTCTTTCCTCCCTCCCCCTCTTCCTCTCTCTCTCTCTCTCTCTCTCTCTCTCTCTCTCTCTCTCTCTCTCTCTCTCTTCATATTTCCCATATCTCGTTTATTTTTCCCTTTTCACGTCTTCTTTTCGTTTTCTCTCTCTCTTTTCTTTCGTATTTGTCTTCTCATGTCTTTTGATCCCAATTTTTCTCTTTTTTTTTTCATTCCTTTCCCACTGTGTTCTCTATTTTTTGTTGTTGTTGTTGTTCCCTATTTCCCGTCCTCTTTCATTCCTTGTTTGTTATCTTCTATCCACTTGACATGTGATCTCCTCTCTCGCCTTTTTCTTCTGTTCATTTGACATGTGATCTCCTCTCTCGCCTTTTCTTCTGTTCATTTGACATGTGATCTCCTCTCTCGCCTTTTCTTCTGTTCATTTGACATGTGATCTCTCTCTCGCCTTTTCTTCTGTTCATTTGACATGTGATCACCTCTCTCGCCTTTTCTTCTGTTCATTTGACATGTGATCTCCTCTCTCGCCTTTTCTTCAGTTCATTTGACATGTGATCACCTCTCTCGCCTTTCTTCTGTTCATTTTACATTGTGATCACCTCTCTCGCCTTTTCTTCTGTTCATTTTACATTGTGATCTCCTCTCTCGTCTTTTCTTCTATTCATTTTACATTGTGATCTCCTCTCTCGCCTTTTCTTCTATTCATTTTACATTGTGATCTCCTCTCTCGTCTTTTCTTCAGTTCATTTGACATGTGATCTCCTCTCTCGCCTTTTCTTCTTCTATTCATTTTTACATTGTGATCTCCTCTCTCGTCTTTTCTTCAGTTCATTTGACATGTGATCTCCTCTCTCGCCTTTTCTTCTTGATCCGGCTTTTTCATCTGTTTTTACGCGACATTTCCTCCTTGTTTCTTTTCTTCTCTTCTTCTTCTTGTTTTATTTCTTTTCACCCTCTCCCCCCATCCCCTTTTGTTTTATTTTCATTCTTCTTTTATTTCCTTTCCTTTCTTTGTTGCCATGAGTTCTTCACTCGTAGCGTCTTTGTCTTTGGTGATAATCATGATGTTATGAAAAAGGAAACAGTCGATGATAAAGAGTATAACCAGTGTATACGAGGTAGGAGGTCACAATGCTAACAATGAATCTGTTAATGTAAAAGATAAAGACACTCACTGTAATGTTAACGTTTTAAGATAATCACCGTAATGTGAATTAGGAGGGTTTTAGGTTTAACAACGAAAATAATCATCGCACGTTAGTGATGAAACTCACATGAAATAGGAATACTGTGATGACGGCGACGATGATGACGACGGTGGTGACGGTTGACAAGGACCATTGAGTGACATCGATGATGACGACCATAACGATGATATAGAAACGACGACAATGGAAACTTTGTCAAAAGGATGAAACAGGAGTATTTGCTTCGCAGATGACAATCGACGCCATCTTCATCTGTTTTGTGGAAGACTGTAGCATGAACGATGGGCTCACCAAACCCTATTTCATGAGTATGGCGCTGATGGTGAGTCCATGTGTCTGGCTCTCTCTGCTTTGTGTCTGCTCTCTCTGCTTTGTGTCTGGCTCTCTCTGCTTTGTGTCTGCTCTCTCTGCTTTGTGTCTGGCTCTCTCTGCTTTGTGTCTGCTCTCTCTGCTTTGTGTCTGCGTTTTCTGCTTTGTGTCTGTCTGTCTCTCCTTTATCTGGCACACACGTTGGGCTGTCCTTCTTCATGAGTCTAGGACTGATGGTGAATTCTGTTCCTCTAACCGTCTCTGTGTGTCAGTTTGTCTGTGTATGTACCATCGTTGCAATCCTCGTCCTTCCCTCCCCCGTGTCTGTCTGCTATTTGTCGTCTCTGCCTTTGTCTGTTCACCTTCCTCCCGTCTGTGTGTCGGTCTGTCTGTCTCTCACTTCCTGTCCAATCTATCTGTCTTCTGTCTTTCTCTTTCCTTTCTCTGTTTCTCCCATACAGTGTGCTCCTTACGGCTGACTGGGCTGTCATTAACATCAGTCGTCGTGTGTGTGTGTGTGTGTGTGTGTGTGTGTGTGTGTGTGTGTGTGTGTGTGTGTGTATGGGTCTGTGTGAGTGTGTCTATGGGTCTGTGTGTATGTGTGTGTTGTGTCGTGCGTGTGTGTGTGCCTATGGGTCTGTGTGTTGTTTCATGTGTATGTGTGTGCGTGTGTGTGTGTGTGTGTGTGTGTGTGTGTGTGTGTGTGTGTGTGTGTGTGTGTGTGCGTGCGTGCGTGCATGCATGCGTGGTGCGTGCGTGTGTGTGCGTGTGTGTGTGTTTGTGTATTTGTGTGTACGTGCATGCATGTGTGTGCTGTGTGCAAATGTATGTGTTTCAGGAATACGTGAAGAAGAACAGTGACGAAGCCAAGCAAACCGCTCGGCAGAAAAGGGTGGGTGGGAAAAGAGGAGTTTTGAACTCGGAAAGACCAGCCGATATCTCTTCATCGAAACAAGACCCCGTCAACACACCAACCCCTCCCCCCCCCACCCCACCCCCCACCCCCACCCACCATTTCCTGGTCCGCACCCACCCTGACCCAGTCAACAACCTGTACCGATCAGTTCCAGTCATTACCCACCCTAACTGCTCCGCACCCAACCTGATCCAATCAACACCTCCTTCCCCTCCTTGGAGATCCCCTCCCTGATCAGCCCCAATTGACACCCATTCTGATGCTCTCAATCTGATCAATTCCAATCAACACCTATTCTGACTCAGTAAATACCCACCCTGATCAGTCCAGATCAACAACCACCCCCCCCCCCGACCCAGTCCCCCCTGACCCAGTATACCCACCCGGATCTGTACCTATCCTGATCAGTCAGTATACCCACCCGGATCAATCCCAATCAACACCCACCCTGACCCAGTCAGTACCCACCCTGATCAGTCCCAATCAACATCCACCCACCCTGACCCAGTCAGTACCCCCCCTGATCAGTCCCAATCAACACCCACCCTGACCCAGTCAGTACCTACCCTGACCAGTCCAATCATCATCCACCCACCCTGACCCAGTCAGTACCCACCCTGATCAGTCCCAATCAACATCCCACCCTGACCCAGTCAGTACCCACCCTGACCAGTCCCAATCAACATCCACCCACCCTGACCCTGACCCAGTCAGTACCCACCCTGACCAGTCCCAATCAACATCCACCCACCCTGACCCAGTCAGTACCCACCCTGATCAGTCCCAATCAACATCCACCCACCCTGACCCAGTCAGTACCCCCCCTGATCAGTCCCAATCAACACACCACCCACCCTGACCCAGTCAGTACCCGCCCTGACCAGTCCCAATCAACATCCACCCACCCCCACCCTGACACCAGTCAGTACCCAGTCAGTACCCCCTGAGTCCCAATCAGTCCCAATCAACATCAGTCCACCCTGACCCAGTCAGTACCCACCCTGATCAGTCCCAATCAACACCACCCACCCTGACCCAATCAGTACCTACCCTGATCAGTCCCAATCAACACCCACCCTGACCCAGTCAGTGATCAGTCCAATCACCCACCCTGATCAGTCCCAATCAACACCCACCCTGACCCAGTCAGTACCCACCCTGATCAGTCCCAATCAACACCCCCTGACCCTGACCCTGACCCATGATCAGTACCCACCCTGATCAGTCCCACCCTGATCAGTCCCAATCAACATCCCCCACTGACCCAGTCAGTACCCACCCTGATCAGTCCATTCAAATCAACATCCCCCCTGACCCAGGTCAGTCAATCAACACCCCACCCTGACCCAATCAGTACCAGTCAGTCCTAATCAACACCCACCCTGAACCAGTCAGTACCCACCCTGATCAGTCCCAATCAACATCCACCCACCCTGATCAGTCCCAGTCAGTACCCACCCTGATCAGTCCCAATCAACATCAGTCCCCACCCTGTCCCAGTCAGTACCCACCCTGATCAGTCCATTCAACACTCACCCTAACCCAGTCAACATTCAATCTGGTCAGTCCCAATCAACACCCCACCCTGACCCAATCAGTACCCACCCTGATCAGTCCTAATCAACACCCACCCTGACCCAGTCAATACCCACGCTGATCAGTCCCATCATCAATCAACACCCACCCTGACCCAGTCAGTACCCACCCTGATCAGTCCCAATCAACGCCCACCCTGACCCAGTCAGTACCCGCCCTGATCAGTCCCAATCAACACCCACCCACCCTGACCAGTCCTAATCAACACCCACCCACCCTGACCAGTCCCAGTCGGCAACAAGCCTGACCCGTCCCAGTCAACTCGCATGATAACCTGATCCTTGGTTTTTCCTCGTCAGTGTGGTCCGTTTCCTCAGAACTTTTTTGGCTGTGATAATTGCTTCCCCTTTCCTGCCGCTGAAGCGCCACTTTTCCTCACTCTCTTCCCATGGCAGAAAACGGCCAGATTTCTGTTGTGTACACAGTGAATGCACTGAGATGGCGTTTATATGTAATCGAAAGTTGTAATAACGACACAATGATGCAAGGACTCATGTGCCATCAGACAGTACAATTCATTGCTTGCCCATTTTCGAGACAAAGCCTAAAAGTTTGTGCGATGTCACAAAGTGAACTACAAGAAGGTTGAAACAATCTAACTTATGGAGTCCGTCTGTACGATTATGCTCATTTGCAGTCTCTACCGAGGGTGTACCTTGATGTTCTATGCGAGAGCTGTTGTTCTTTGCAGTAGACAGTTGTACTGTGTTCTGTTGTCCGTATTTTTCCTTGTCTTCTCCAACAGTAATGTGTGGTCGATGGCTAAAACTTGTCAG
This sequence comes from Conus betulinus, assembly GCA_016801955.1. Lineage (NCBI taxonomy): Eukaryota > Metazoa > Mollusca > Gastropoda > Neogastropoda > Conidae > Conus > Conus betulinus. Next base: position 921,954 of record JADBJO010000049.1, on the reverse strand, counting down.
AGATGAAAAAATTCAAATAAAATCATATAAATAATTTCTATCAAAAATAATTATTCTCAAAGTGTTTGCAATTCCGACCACAAATTTGAACTAGCTTCAAAGAAAGATAAGCAAAAATAGTTTTTAAAAAAAAAAAAGAAAAAGAAAAAACAGGAAGCTTGATTGATACGTAAAATACAAGGAACGGTCTTGTTTCTAGGCGCATCTTTATGGCGACTACTGAAATCACTGCACAACAGTCCTTGATTCTTGCCAGTATTTTCCACTGACGAAAAAAAGCCGACCCTCTGGCACAGATGTGAACAGGCAGTGGGGAATTCATCGTTGGTTAGCGTTGTTCGTTTCTGTTTTGTCAGGCAGCGAGTTGGACACGACATTACTAGTGCGGACATTGAGGCACCGGCATAGCAACAACTGAAGATGGGCGTGTCGTAGGTGGTGGTGAAGGTGACGGCGCGGTTGGAACTGCAGACAATGCAGGCTAGTCCTCATTGAACCACGCCATCCAGGTTTCAGTCTGCAGACGTCTCACACTTGCAGTCACGAAGCAGCGCATGTTCTACGTTCAGCATTGTCTCATCAAGCAACTTGATCATGTACGACAGTGGCCCAGTACCTTGCACAATTACACCAAGTAGCACTGTTTCTTGTATAGGAAACACAGGCTACTGACTTCTCAATGCTGCTCACCGTCTTGCGTGACAGACTTTCCCCACACAGTTCCAGATGTTATATACAGGTTCAACCGTTCATCTGTCAAGAGAAGTCGGTGTGAACCAAAACGTTTGTTGACTGGAGCAACCTCTTTGCATCCATTCATGCTTGCTCTTGGTGCCTCGTCCATGCCTGACACTCCTTTCTGCATAAAACAATTCAAACACGTGCAAGTCGTGGCCGCAGGCTGTGGCAGAACTCTGGATAGTAGTTCAACAATCCCAAGCAGGAGTGGGGGCTGCTTGATATCATGACGACAGGGCATTTCCTCAGTAGCAGTGACCTCTGAAACAAGCTGTTCAGCCTGACTGTTTTTGTTTTTTTTCATCCAAGGGAGATAGCCTCAGTTAACAGAGACGCACATTTCTTTTTCTTCTGCCTGACCTTTACATCTTTCAATCATCAAACTGCGGTATCACCCAATGGTCCGCCCGTGTCTTCTCTGACCCAGGAATGTCGTCAGTACGAACTAAAACGCAGAGTATAGGCCCTAACCAACAGCAGATTCTTCATTGCACGTTGGGATTCGCATGGTGTCGACGGAACGGCAGTATTGTGTCAATATAAATCCTGACGAGTGTTGATCAACACCTCGGAAACATCCTCCAGCTCCAGCTGTTGCAAGGTCTGCATCAGAACCAGTTTAGAGAAAAAAAAAAATCTCCCTCCAGCTGCATCAGTAAATCATGTCTTGGAAAATGGATAGTTGTCCAACTTTCATGGTCCATTCACCGTCAACTTGTGGTTATCACAAACCTGGATAGTAAATTATAGTGTCTGGCTTGATGACGGCCACGATTCGGGCCGCCCAATCTTCCCTAACAGAACCTCCTGCTTCCATTGTCCCCATTTTGAGGCTGACTTTCCCAGGAAGAGTGTTGGGCACTGGCCCATACTTGAAATAGGCCTGCTAGGGTTCGTGGTATGATATGGGCCTTTTATCCCCCGAGTCTGCCCTTGTTTTTTCATATGACGTCAAAACACTCATTCAGCACATATTTCAGCGCAACGTCAGAAGCAGAGCTATGAGCGAGAAGAAAAACCTCTGACGAGTCCAGTAGTCCAGTCAAATGAATTTCACCCACTCTCTTCCCGGTAGACTCGGTCCTTTACCTTTCACCACAATCAATTCCAGCATTGTCGGTATATCATTACACCTTGCTAAAGCCATTGAATTGATGTTCCCGCCATAACAATAACAAAGCAGAGTGAATGTCCCCGTTTTCTCGGCCATTCAATGGTCAAACACAAATAAAGCTGACTCTAGGAACGACGTCTTAACATCCTGTTTAATATATCAGAAGTTCAACTCTATCAAAGAGCAGTCAGCACACTGCCGTTTCAGGTCACGGCAAACTGATCGATCGGTAATAGGAATTTCATTATAGGTCTTGAAGTCTAGTTGCTCTGCTACATTCCGTAGCTCGCAGAGACCCCACCTCTAATGTCTTTCAATATGTCTCCACTGCGCTCCATTGCAACGTCATTTCCAAGTAAACTACTGCTGTCGAGCTTAACAGTCACCAGTTCTTCACTTTGCGTTCTAAAACCAGTGAACATTTCTGCATCAACTGTTTGACTCATCGACATTCTTCACTATCCTGCCTTTCTCCTTCATGTGAAGTTTTCTCTCCCATTTCTGCCAGAAAAAGCTCAGCCTGTTTCTTCTTCACTACAGCTTTCATACGGGACACTGTAGTGAACATTAGGCCTACACGAGGCCAACTAGGAAGAAGACGTACAAAGTTTCAGCATGTATCCTTTGGGACTGCAAATTGTTTTAGCATGTATCCTTTGGGATTGCAGATTGAGACTTCAGCATCCCAAAGTTACCTACTCATACACACAAAATCGACTTCTTCTTTCTCTGTCGCTGTATAATCAGTTTTGCTTATGATTACTATTGCCTGTTTCCTTTATCAGCTATATCCATGGCGACACTAATCTGCGAATCTCCGACACTTCATTGTGTCATTTTCATAGCGATGGCAACTGCGTTATTATTTTCATTGAGTGTTAAATCTTTCTCAGACAGTAGACGTCTTTGAATGCGATCATTGTTAATGCTAGACATCATTTTCTTTCTCTGCATCAGTTTCAGCGATTCACTGAAGTTGCAGTCTTGTGACCAATGATTTAATTGAGACACTAAGACAGTTGTCACCGCTTCTTGTTGGTAACATACTCGTCTCTCTACTTAGAGATGAGACATGAAGCTCGGAACAGTTTCAGAAGACTCTGGTCAAAGGTGATCTTGAGCAACTTATTTCAGTTCATAAAAAGTCTTCTCGTCTGGTTTTGTTTTTGTGCCTCGAGATGACCATCGTGGGCTCTGCAGCTTGTTTTCCTAATGATTTTCTTTTTTCTTTTTTTTTTTTCTTTTTTTTTTTGTTGTTGTGTATATGTTTGCATCATTAATATCATCCGCCAGAAACTGATGACTCTGTCGCTCAGTGTATTGAACCCATTTCTCTCTCCCTTCGAGTTCATATACCTGCAGTCGTGTGTATAGTGTCATCCTCGTCGCCACATGAAAGAAACTCAATATTTGGAGTAACAACTGATCACTTGTTTTTCTTTAGATGTATAGACGTTCGCCATACTGGTGCCAGGAAGTGTGGTAACTCGAGCGTGTCAATTCTAACACAGTAGCCAAAAAGTTGAAGTGGTTGACATTTGTAGCATAAAAGTTTCGTATTCATGAGATTATCATGAAATCAAAAGTTATTCAATTTTTTCTTTTAAAGGAGCATATTAATGATGTCCTGATTGTAATGAAAGTGCTTTACATTCGTGTTTTACAAAGTTTCATATCATGAAGGCCACATAAGATGTGAGTGACATTTATACATTTGTTTTGGACTTAGATTTACACCCGTGTACGTTGAAATAACCAAAGGACACCCAACTGCATGTTTAAGTTGGAAACACAAGCAAGAGATTCACTTTCACCTTTAGGCAGCAAAGCTGCTTGTTGAAGTGGCGGAAAAAAAACATTAGAATATGCATGCTAATTTAGCATCGGAATCTTCTGGAGGTGGGGCGTGGGGGGGGGGTTCCGCAATCAGTGCCATAGGACAGAAGGCAGAGGGTAGAAGGGTTGAAGAGAAGGGAGGAGGGCGATTGGATAGGATGCAGGACATCTCTCTCTCTCTCTCTCTCTCTCTCTCTCTCTCTCTCTCTCTCTCTCTCTCTCTCTCTCTCTCTGTCTCTCTGTCTCTCTCTCTCTCGGATTAGTTCAGCGCAGCTTTAAATCACCCTCTCGTATAACTTTTTCTCTCCCGCTTGATTTTGTCTGTCTCTGCATGTGTATCACACACACACACACACACACACACACACACACACACACACACACACACACACACACACACACACACACACACATTAGAGCAGGATGTTAAAAAGCTGGAAAGCTTATTCTTGAACCCTCAATAAAGATAATTTGACTTCACACACACACACACACACACACACACACACACACACACACACACACACACCACACCCACCCATATACACATATATACACGCGCATTCAACACACACACATACCATATACACATATATACGCGCGCTCGCAGATCCACATCTAGCTCGCATCCACATCTAGCTACCTCCTGGTTGAATTTTTTTGTCAAGATCTTTTTGTAATTCTGACATATCTCTAAATAACAGTCACCAGAAATCTTGAATCAGAAGGACATGTTCTCTGGAAAGTTGATTCAGTGTAAACGAAGAGATCATTGTATCAGGAGGAGGTCTTGTCTGGAAAGTGAAATTAGAGTGGATGAGGAGAAAACTGCTGCGGGACAGAAATTTGATTTTAGTGTAGATGAAGGAATCATTTAAGAAAACAAGCAACTGAAGTTTGAGGGGAAAGAGTCTTACTTGTTATGGACTTCTCCATGTACCTGCAGTCGTCAACAGAGACAGCAAAACATCATGACAGGACTCAAACTATCGTGGAACGACACTTTTTGTGTTCGTGTGTTTACCTAAAGTATTCCTGCTGAATGGCTTGAAATATTTGTTTTCCTGGACACAAATGAAATCCCAGTTCTGATTAGAACCAGTTTTCACACACACACACACACACACACACACACACACACGCACGCATGCGCGCACGTACGCACGCATGCGCACACGCACACACACACACACACAGAGTTGAGTTTATTCCATTTTCAAGAAGGTTATATAATTCACGTATATAAAATACAAAGTTTATCTATACGTCAGTTTGACAAGAAAACCTCCATTTAAGCAAAACTAGAATGCGCTAAGGCGATTTTTTTCTTGTTATCAGTTTTCCCACGGATTAGGCCTATTAACAAATTCGATTTGTTTCGGAAATCTTAATTTCTGTTTCATAAAATGAATATTTACGAGGTTTAGATTATTCTGAAGGTATTTTCGACCCTAAAACATGCCAAGATCTTTGCAAAAACAAGTGGGTTCACGAAAATGAAAGAACATACTGTCCAGCCCAGTTTTGATATGTTGGTAAACCCATTTTACAGGTTAGCCCAGCACACAACACTTCACCACACTACATTACACTACACACACACACACACACACACACACACACACACACACACACACACACACACACACACACACACACACACACACACTCGTGCGTGCGCACATGTACGTGCGCGCGAATACGAACGCTTGAACGTACACATTCGCACGACAGGCTTACATGCACAAGTTACCTAGATCTTGCCATCGGAATAATGTGATTGTTTACAGAGTATTGATTATTGACCTATTTTCATTATTATGTGTCCCACACGTTCTGATATTGGCTGATCTATTTTTCATACATTTTCCAATCTGTGATATGTATTGTGTGATTCATTCTCCCTTTTGTGTAAATGTTTGCTAAACCGTCCATAGACAAAAACAAAACAAAAGGCCCACGGATGACATTGTGTTGATATAGACTACAATGTTTAGCTCAGGGCAGAGATGATAGTGTGATGTATTCAAATAAAGTGTCATTTTTCATCGAGTTTTAGATGTGTGTTGGGGACATTCCTATTGGAGTGAATGCGTATGAGTCTTCAACGTCAGCTCACATCTAAGATGCAGTTGGCACACTTACTCACCTGTTTACACCTGCCTGTGTAGCCGCACACACAGACTGACACACTTAACTTATGCAGGTTCATCTTCTGTTCAATTCATTTTGTTTATAGCCGGCCCCACCCACCGGAGGGGGGAAGGGGGGGGGGGGGGGGGGAGGGGAGGGAACACACCAGGCCCCTCATATCGTCAAAATAGATTCTGCATATGTTTGTGTCAAACAAAACTGAAAACAATTATGACTATTTTACTTCAAACATACTCAAAACACCTTCAAAGTGTACCCGTTTTCAACACAATCTCAGATACAAATGGAAAATATACGTGATGAAAGTCTTCGTGGAGTCCGCTGTGAAGTGTTTGTATTGAACTTGATGTAATCCATGTTTGAACGTGAGTGGCTCTTCACAAGGTATCTACCATGGAACCTCCTCACCCTTTAAATCGTGTGTGAAAAGAACTCCGATCCCCGTATGATCGATCCCAGTGCGCTCTTTTAGTGGAAATGTCATTTTTCCCATCCAAGAGTACCGCACGAAAGAACAACTTATCCCTAAAATCTTTTCCTGTGAGGACGTAAAAACTCAACTACATTAGAATTCGGCACCAGTATTATCTGAAATGCCATTACCATAGGTACTATAATTACTACTGCTATTGCTGATGATACACAGCACTTTGGAGTTTTGTGCGTTTCAGGGATTGAACACTCATCGTTCCTTCCTTTCTGAATATCCATCTATTCCATCTATTAGACTTGTCTGACCATTTTTTTTTTCGAAAGCCAAGGGAAGATAATACACAGCACGTGCAGCAGTGTCTGTGATGACAGTGTTCACATCATGCTGTAGACTGGCAATTCTGTCACCTGTCACAGGTCGGTACAGTACACAGGCGCACGCACACACGTATGAACATTTGCACGCATGTTCGCTCGCTTGCGCGCACATAGAACGAAGGAGAGAGAGAGAGAGACCAAAAAAAAAAAGAATAAGGTCACACAGTTGGCACACACACACGCACGCACGCACGTAACGCACGCACACGCGCACACGCGCGCACGCGCACAAGCACACACACACACACACACGCACACGCACGCGCTCGCGAGAGAAAGAGACAGAGAGAGGAACAAATTCACTTTTACAGAATGGGTATAAACACGCCAACACAAATGAATACTATATGAAGTGACATGTACAGGCTGAGTGTACACACACGCTTACACACATGCATAAAAGTCACCTGTATTGGCTGGGTGTACTCGCACACGCTCACACAAATGAACAAAGTTGCACATGACTGGCTGGGTGTATAGCTTACAAGCTGAACTGATACACATGCACAGGCAGGTGTGCACTGCACATATGCTCGCAAAGATAAATAAGACAATCAACACATAAAGAAATAACAATAAAGAACATTATATACCATCCCACCCTTCCCCCCTCAACCCATCCCACCCTCTACCCCCGCCCTACCCCCGCTTTCTGATTGGCCCACCTCACTCTCCCAGCTTGAAAAACTTCCCTCCCCTCTGGAGTGCATTTGTTTGAGTGTAACGTGCACATGATTGTTTCATTGTTGTCTTAATCATGGCCAGTTCCACTTCTGAAAGTTCTGAGGGAAAAAGGGGGAAAATATACCTTTGAAATGGCAGTTTCTAGACTTATGAATCATGCCATTTTTTTCTCTGGCCAAGGAAGTCGCTTCTCCCCCCCCTCATCGCACTCTCTCCTTTAATCAGATACTGAGGGATGGAAAGATGTCATTACCCCCCCCCCCCCCCCCCCCCCCCCCCCCCCACTTTTTCTGTTGTGCAAGTGGCGAAACAAAACGGAGAGAGGATATCGTCAAGTCAAAAAGACACACACACGCGCGCGCGCTTCCACGCATGCACACACGCACCACACACACACACACACACACACACACACACACGCACACACACACACACACACACACACACACACACACACACACACACACACACACACACACACACACACACACACACACACACACACACACACACACACACACACACGTGCGCGCGCGCGCGCGCGCGCGCGCACAAAAAATGAACGTCTTCTTCCAATTCTTTTGTCAAGTCAGAGACTGTGGTATGAGGAGAGTGAGTTCTGTCGAACCAGACATCAACCCATTGTCAACTGCACAGCTCATGAGAGAAACCGTCATGACTTAAAAAACACACACTTTTTAAATGTTAAAACAGACACCAAAAATAATTGCAAATAAATTCAATGTTATTTGCAGAAAAAAAAAAGTTTTTCTCATAAATCTGGTGACTTCCCAGAAATCTACAACCAACTATTGCTCAAAGAAAACCATTCAATTCTAGCACAGTTGAGTTCCGTACAACATGAAACGAAAAAAAAATGAAGACCAATCCAACTTCAGTGTGTGTTAGTTTATACTCAAACGGAATACCCAAACTTAAATGGACAGTATTCTTGGCAGATGGCAAAGACTGTTTGACTGTTACTGAAATTGTTTCAAAAACCTATGACTGCATCTGTGCTGTAACCAGTATCAACCACGATCGACATTTCTTGCCAACGCTCTCTATTGTCTGACAGCTTTAGGGACGTCGACAATCTTCAATTCCTCACTCGGATGTCCAACTCATTTACAGTTCTTTTTAACACTGACGGGTAAATCAGAAAAGTGTTCAATTAAAAGCTCAGACCCAGTAAGTACGGTAAATTTTCATCGGAAATCCACTCCTTTAGAGACCCACGCATGACTGACCCCAACAGAACAACAGATGTTGGAGTAAGGGGGTGTGTTGTCTCATAGCCTTCGACCCCAAGAAACAGCTCCCGATTTCTGTAAGAAGGTGACCAGCGCCCTAAAGACAATGGCAGAGGCAGCTGAAAAAGAGTTCCAGCCGGATCCCGCCGTGAAGGAATAAAAGTAACGTCACGGCTTTAAATTCCAAATTTTTAACAGGTGTCCAAAGCAATAACTGTGGGTAAGATATCTGTCCAAAAAGGCAAGACCTTGAGACGCCCAGCCATTTAGAAGCTGCATGGTCGAATTCTGGCAGTGCCAGGTAAGAAAAGAAAAAAATCACGTTTAGGAGTCAAGGCCTGGACATGGCCTGGCCTCCTTGGAGTGCAGGGAATTCAGGGCTGGAACACTCGAGAGAGGTTTCTCCAATGAAGACCTCCTGTTGTTTCTTTCCAATACAGCTTTGCATGGCTCTGGACCAGATAAACTTCAAATCTATGCCCTGTTTTGTCATATCTGCTTTTCTTCTGCTCCTTACCAGAATTCCTCAGGTTATCTCATACTAGGACTAAGATACTAATGAGCAAAAATCTTTGTCTTTCAAAGCCCAATCTCAGGCACTTTGGTCCTCTGACCTCCTTTAAGTTCGGCCTTGAAATTCAGTACGTGGCATTTATGGTATGTTTGATTGTGTAGTTGCATGTATCTGTGTATATGGTAATGTAGTGAAATGTGTATACAGTACAAATTGTTTGTGTTTATATGATAGTTTGTCGATCAAGAGCATTTTGTGTATCATTGATATGATTTGTTATTAACAATTCTATGCAGCACATGCAGCAGCAGCAGCAAAGACAGCAGCAGCAGTAATAATAGTCCTAGGCCTAGTAGTAGTAGCAGTAGTAGTAGTAGTAGTTTAGTAGTGCGTCGTCGTTGTCTTGTAGCAATATAGTAGTAGTATAGTAGTTAGTGGGAACTATATAGATCAGTTTTCTGGATGTAGTCTTCTTCTTCTTCTTCCTAAAAAAATGGTTCACTCAATGAGTAGGTCACCAGCGCTGTATGATTGCCCACTCTTCTCTTCTTCTCATTTTATCCTCATGATGATGATGATGATGATTCTTATTACAAGCTAACACGCGTTCACGGGTTCCAAGGTGCAAGTAACATTTATTTTATGAAACAATACAGAATAGACCATTACGTTTTCCCAAATTGTTTTCCTCAGACGTATCAAACAACATCTTATAAAAAAAAAAAAAAAAAATGCATAAAACAATACTCCCTAGATCATAGTTATTTTCACACTGAAATTGATGTAGGCAGAATTATCCCCGTGTGCATTTTTTTTTTTTTTTTTTTCAAACTCGTTTGTAATGAATGAAGACGACATAAGGTCGAAAATTTTCTTGTCTGTTCCATATTGGTTCCTCCCCCCCCCCCTCCTTTCTTTTAATGAATGATACTTCAGCCTTGCCTTTGTTATGTATTTCATCTTGTTTTTCAGTAACACCGCAGTCTGTCATTCTTATTCTAAAATCGTTTGGGGTTTAGGCTATTTTTTGTCTGTGGACACGAACCTCAGAACGTGTTTTCAAACATGGCGGACGAGTGGGAGGTAAGAGTATCAGTGGACTTGGCAGTGGCAGTAGAAGTAGTGGTAGTTTGACGATAGGACAACTTTGTTTGTGAAATAAGCAAAATTTTATCTTAAGCTCATCTGCTGTAATATAATCTTAACCCGAAGCCAACCCTACACGGTCAAGTAAATCTTAACAGGCCCCCTTGAAAATCTCTGATCAAGTTTTACAATACTTGTAAGAGTGACCTCCCCTGTGAAGACCTCCTCGCGTTTTGTATATTTTGAAAATAACTTGTTCGTGTCAGGGGATAAAGAAACTTTGAAGTTGAGACAGCACGAGCTTCATGAACAATAGAAGTGAAAAACTGGTCATGTTTTATGTGCAGTTTCCTTATGCGCATATGGATGCATTCGTGCGTTCGTGTATGTGTGAGGATGGGGGCAAGGAGAATAGATCAGTTGTGTGTGTGTGTGTTGTTGTTGTTAATTGTTTTGTTGGTCCTTCATTTTTCTTTTTAAATAGTTGTTTATTTCATCGTTCATATTGGTGCATTTTTCTTGGTGGTGTTGTTTGTTTGGGTGGCTTGTTTAACATTGTTTGTGTTACCACCTTTTTATGCATGCATATGTTGTGTCATTTAGTACTAGTTCAGTGGAGTAGTAATGGTTAGTAAGAAAATGGCCAACACAAAGTGGCTAACACACATACAAACACATATACAGTCATAAAATAAAGAATCATTGTCATTGTTGTTTCTGCCATAGTGTTATGAGGGTTACCAAACCTTCACCAGGGTTGAGATTGTTGAGAAGCATGGCACATTTACTGTTCTAGATTAAATCATTATGACTTCATATCACTGTCTTCAGTCAAAACAAGTTTTCACTGTCATGAAAGGCATTGGGTCAGATAAAGCCATGAACCTTCAGCCAATAATACAATTACAAAACTAGCAGGGAAATGCAGTTAGAATATACTTGAGTGACCTCCACTTGCCTTTAAGGTCAGAAACAACAGTTTGCTTATTCCTTGATCAAGTTTTGCTGGAACAGACTTTACAGGAGTCTAATGCCCCTTATTCTTGAGTCACAACCCAAACTGTCCACCTATCCTAGCCTGCCCCCACCCCCACCCCACCCCCACCTCCCCAGTCTCAAACAGCCCATACTGTCCCTTCCCCGTCATACCTTAGCTGTCCCCTGTTGCCATTGTCCCCCATCTCAGCCTGATCCCTTCTCTCCTGGAAAAAAAGATCTCTGATCAAACACAGTAAATATCACAGTATCTTGTGGTCTCTTTATACAGTCAAGAATGTTTGCAAAAATACCTGAAACAACAGCAGTTGGAAATACTGAACTTGCCACCAAAAAAAAAAAAAAAAATACTATTATTGCAGAATAATCCAGAACATGTACACTTCTGACTAGAAGTCTTAGACTCTCTAAGTCTAACAAATCATATGTGAGGAGGGGAACAAATCAGACAGCAGCCTCAAGCCCTGTCTCATGTTATCTGTCTTTTTATAGCTTTGGCACCTGGCACCACAGTTAAATATTGATTAGAGAAGTTCAGCCCACAGACCAAGTGAATACAGTGCGGTGTTTTTTGCCATGACACATACTTGCCTTTACAACACCTAGAAATTTAAGGATTAATATTTTTTTAATTTGTATGTTTTGAGTTGGATATTGGAATCAGAATTGTTTTATTTCTTGCTCTTAGAGAGTCAGATATCTCAGCTACTTTAGTTTAATGAGAACCAGCTTTTAACTGCCACCTCCAACACGTCAGAGCAAATCATAGCAAATCCCATATGAGATTGGCAGACCTGTAAGAAATAGATTACAAAACATCAGGCCTCAGTGGCAGATCAGCATTTGTTCACAATGCCATGCAAAACATATGAAACATTGGAAGTTCTGTATGTCATGAGAGGTATCCTGAGAGGTGTGTATCAGAGTATGCAATGATAATTCAGTTTCAAACAGGAGGAGGGAGGTGGGGGGAGGGGAAGGAGGAACAGGGGGGAGAGGAAGGAGGGTTGAGGGGAAAGGGGACACTTTGAGCATGATTAGACTCACCCAAAAGTTGCAGAATGTATCTTTAGATCAGGAACAAAATGTTTACAAATACATCACAGAATCTGACAGATGCTATTATTAATCCAGTGAAATGGCATCAGAAAAGCCTGCCAGGGCTCGTTGCTGGTGTTCAGTAGGAATGGACCCTGTTGGGATGCTGTGTGTGTGTGTGTGTGTGTGTGTGTGTGTGTGTGTGTGTGTGTGTGTGTGTGTGATATTCTGCATATGTGTTTGTGTTGACAGAGTACAGTAGATGGCTCATTTTGGCTAATTTAACAGAAACTTTCAGTTAAGTGTTTGTAACCCCAAATCTGATTTTTACAGTTCTAAACTTTTTCACACACAAGAAGAGGCCTAAAGTTAATATATTTCAAACAGTTATTTTCAGTTGCATTTTTCTTCTCTTCCTCATCTTTCAGTGCTTCTCTGCTCTGATTTACGAAAATTCTGATGTGCCAAGAGTTGGCTTGCACCTGTAGGCAACATCCCCTTCCATACACTCACATACGGTGTATCTTCTTATACTACCAAGTACACATTCGCGCATACACATGAATCCCCATGGCTGTTGAACGGATCCTAGAACCATGAATAGTGCAATTCTGAGGGGTCTTGGGACTCACAGATCAAGTTTTGAAAGGGCCTCTGACTCCCAGCACTGTCACTTTATGTCTGTTAAGTTTCAGCTGCTGTTTATATACAGTTCCTGTCAGTTTCATCAAAAAGCATCCACGATATCTCTCTCTCTCTCTCTCTCTCTCTCTCTCTCTCTCACACACACACACACACACACACACACACACACACACATACACACACACATGAGAAATGTCTGCTGTAACAACTTCAAGCTCTTTGTCTCTGTCACTTGAATTAAAGAAAAAAAGTTTAACAAAATAAGAAATAAACTGCATTTTCTGTATAACAGTAACGGAACAGGCAAATTCATCATTTATTAAGTAATTAGGCTCTAGTGTACTTCATGTAGACTTTCGAAATAGACGTTTATCTATTTAATGCTTAGTGCCTCAGTACTCAACAACATAGAAGACTTTTTTTGTCATCTTCTTGCATGAACATTGTAAATGTATAGATCAGTAAATGGCATTGAAATATAATTACTGTTGTTGCTGTCGTTGTTGTTAAAAGAACAGGTTGAAAATGTTTACTTTGGTCTTTTACATGAAGGTAGTAGCAAGGTGAGGTGACTGGAGGCAGAAATCTAAACAAATTTTTAAAAGTTTTAAGTACTACATCCGCCAAATGTGAGCAAACGAATCACAAGACAAAATACAACACGTTTCGACCTCTCAGGTTTTCTTCAGGCAACTCAGGACAACGAACATGAAGAATGAGCAGTCACAAAACTTAAATATTTCTTTTACATGAACGTAAGGTAATTAAGCACCCCCAGAGTTATTGTTTCAAGAGTGTGCTAGCAATCATGCATATCCAAAATTTGCCAGGCAGGATTTGAGGATTATAGGATCATTTTGTGTTAATGGTTAAAAGGATTATTTTGTGTTATCATTATTTTCATGACTGGCAGGATGGCACAGATCAGCCTAAAGATCGCTCTTTCATACTTGCACCCCTACAATGCCTTATGACACAATATGATACCTTACAGTCCCGAACATTGTGGATTTTGCATCCATAACATAATGCTCTTATACTATAGTGCAATACAAGACAATGCAGCATACAATGCAAATTACAATTCACTGTTCAGTACAATGATGTTGCCATATCCCTGTTGTGATATGTTCCTGTGCCTGTGGTTAATTGATGAAGCACTGTGTTTTGCAGGAAAGTATTGTGTATGTGGAGCTGTGTGGTCTACAATTGATGACGCACTGTGTTTTGCAGGAAAGTATTGTGTATGTGGAGGTCTGTGGTTTACAATTGATGACGCACTGTTTTTTGCAGGAAAGTATTGTGTATGTGGAGCTCTGTGGGGTGTCTAGCTCCCAGCTGTTTCCAGAAGAGGGCAGTAGTAAGCAGGCAGAAATTTTGGTAAGGCATGCCTGCTTTTCATGAACACACACACACACACACACACACATGCACACACACACACACACACACACACACACACACACACACACACACACACAGCAGAAAAAAAAACAAGCACACTGGAGTCACATTTACACATCCCTGAGGACAGTATACAGCTACTTCAATAGTGGGATTTGAATGAGTCACATACACAAAGATCTCACCATTGGTGCACTGTGGAGTTCTAGTCAGTGGACAGTGAGGAAGAAAAAGCTGCTTGGATTATAATAATACTCTAGTCATTGTGTCACAGAGCCAGATCCAGTCTTTCTGTTAGAGGGGGAGCCATCACCACGAAAGCTGCTTTTCTTCGATCTTCCCTTGTCAAACTCTTACCATCTTTTAGGGCAATCAGCAACTTTGGATGTGCACGATAATTTTTTTTTTGTTGTTTTTTTTTTTGTTTTGTTGTTGTTTTTTTTACTTGGAAATCTACACTAAAGTGTACTAGCTTTTAGGGTATCAAGAGCAGATCTATAAGATTGGCATAGCATTACCAGAGGTATAACCTGACCAGCATATTCCCAGGCTGTGCCAAATTTAGTGGAAAAAAAAAAAAATGAGAGCCCTTCTGGAACAATGTCTGTGAGAGAATCCTGAAGTTCTAAGTTGGACTGCAATGTAATTGTGGAGAAGGAGGTGGGCGGGCAGGAGGCAGGGGGTGGGCTGGTGGTGGGTGGAAGAGGGCCATGAGAGGGGAAGGAGGGAGGTAGAAATTCAGTGTTCAGAGTGATTTGGGGGGGGGGGGGGGGGGGATTTACCTATGCCTGGACCTTGTCTTGTTCAGTCATATAAGGGGTTAAATCAGATGGAATGTCAACCAGGTGTTTGTAATGAGTCTGTGCATCACTGTAAGCTGAGACTTCAATGCACAGGCAGTCCAGGTAAAGCCAGATGGAATGTCGACCAGGTGTTTGTAATGAGTCTGTCATCACTGTAAGCTGAGACTTCAATGCACAGGCAGTCCAGGTAAAACCAGATGGAATGTCGACCAGGTGTTTGTAATGAGTCTGTCATCACTGTAAGCTGAGACTTCAATGCACAGGCAGTCCAGGTAAAACCAGATGGAATGTCAACCAGGTGTTTTTAATGAGTCTGTACATCACTGTAAGCTGGGACTTCACAGTACAGGGGGTCCAGGGTTTTCCCAGTGATGGTCTCTCAGGATGGAAGTTGCACTGTATATGCACTCATTAGGGTTTTAGTCATCTCTTGCTGCTCTCATTCAGATGCTTCTGTCATCATGGTCATGTTTGCTGTCTAGGACTGGATCAGAATTACAGATCAGTTCAGACCAGGGAGGTATGAGCATTGGTTTTTGTAGCTTTGTGTGTGGATGGAGGAGATATGCTGTCATGTTGGTTGCCTTTCTGGAGGTCCTGGACAAGGTAGCTGTCTGATGGTTCTTGTTGCTGAGTATGGTCTGTTAGTTTGTGTGTAAAAGTGATCAGGGTAGTGTGATCTGTCAGTTTGTGTGTAAAAGTGATCAGGGTAGTGTGGTCCGTTAGTTTGTGTGTAAAAGTGATCAGGGTAGTGTGGTCTGTTAGTTTGTGTATGAAGTGATCAGGGTAGTGTGGTCTGTTAGCTTGTGTATAAAGTGATCAGGGTAGTGTGGTCTGTTAGTTTGTGTATAAAGTCATCAGGGTAGTGTGGTCTGTTAGTTTGTAGTGTAACAGTGATCAGGGTAGTGTGGTCTGTTAGTTTGTGTGTGTGTAAAAGTGATTAGGTCCATGTGGTCTGTTAGTTTGTGTATAAAGTTGTGTATAAAGTGAGCAGTTTTTGCAAATGTGTCAGTCAGTTAGTTGATGTGTAAAAGTGATTAGGGTAGTGTGGTCAGTTAGTTTTTGTGTGTAAAAGTGATCAGGGTAGTGTGGTCTGTTAGTTTGTGTGTAAAAGTGATTAGGGTAGTGTGGTCAGTTAGTTTGTGTGTAAAAGTGAGCAGGGTAGTGTGGTCTGTTAGTTTGTGTATAAAGTGATCAGGGTAGTGTGGTCTGTTAGTTTGTGTATAAAATGATCAGGGTAGTGTGGTCTGTTAGTTTGTGTATAAAGTGATCAGGGTAGTGTGGTCTGTTAGTTTGTATTGTAACAGTGATCTGGGTAGTGTGGTCTGTTAGTTTGTGTGTAAAAGTGATCTGGGTAGTGTGGTCTGTTAGTTTGTGTATGAAGTGATCATAGGTAGTGTGGTCTGTTAGTTGTGTATAAAGTGAGCAGGGTAGTGTGGTCTGTTAGTTTGTGTATAAAGTGAGCAGAGCAGTGTGGGACTGTTAGTTTGTGTATAAAGTGATCAGGGTAGTGTGGTCTGTTAGTTTGTGTATAAAGTGAGCAGAGCAGTGTGGTCAGTAACAAAAACCCACTTGTGGTCTGTTAGTTTGTGTATAAAGTGAGCAGAGCAGTGTGGTCTGTTAGTTTGTGTATAAAGTGATCAGGGTAGTGTGGTCTGTTAGTTTGTGTATAAAGTGAGCAGAGCAGTGTGGTCTGTTAGTTTGTGTATAAACTAATAAAGTGAGCAGAGCAGTGTGGTCTGTTAGTTTGTGTATAAAGAGATCCGGGTAGTATGGTCTGGTTAATTTGTGTATAAAATGAGCAGAGTAGTGTGGTCTGTTAGTTTGTGTATAAAGTGGTCAGGGTAGTGTGTCCAGTTAAGATTACAGTGTATAGGTCTTTTAAGATCCATGTGCTGGAAGTGTAAAGTTCAAATTATATCATTGATCATGTTTTTTTTTATTCACTCAGTAAAGCAAAATAGGATGATGAAAAGATGATTATGTTTATGACAAAAAAATTACCTATATTTTATTGGAACACTTTGAAAAGCTCATGGTTCTGTTGTGTGTCTGTATAAGGGCAAAGGTTACTGTCATTTGAGAAAAGCTGGCCATCAGAATGCACATTTATCAATCACAATGACGATGTAGACCAGTCACTTTCTAATCCTGTGTAGAATAAAGCTTGCAAATCTATGACATGAGTTATGGAGGTCTGAATAAGTTTTAGACCCATTCCTTATCCTTGGAACAACTTTTGTGTTAGCATGGTTGGGAGCCTCTTTTGTATTGTATCGTTTCCCCTGTCAGTCCTGAAGAATGAGGTTCATAACCATAAGGTATTGTTCTCTCAAACTGTTGAGCTTTGATATGTGGATAATAGGCATGGAAATTAACTTAAAAAGGAAAAAAAAAAAAAAAAATGGTCACATATTTTCTTAGTTGACTGCAAATTTTTGTTCAATGGAAGAAGACCAGTTGAAAACTTGAAATGTTTACCTTCCATCACTCTAATAAGTTTTTTTTTTTGACCATCACACAGCAGTGTCTATGCCTTGGATATGAGGATCCAGCCATGTCACCATTAGGTCACATGACAGGAAGAAGGAAGAGAGAGACTTCTTGTGCTGTTTGAAAGGAGTGGAACATGGTATGATATAGCATGTAGCAAAAAACACTTGTGGTGAAATTGATTGGATTAATGAACTGACTCAGAAATATATGGGTTGCAGTTGGAGTTTGAATGAACAAACTGTTTCGGTTGCTAGTCTGTTAGCCAATTACTGGACTATGGAAGCCGTTTCTGTATGGAACTTTGGCTTGGGTACTTTGTGCTATTTATCCATGTCTTATTTCTGTCACAGTCCATATCTGAAATACTTGATAGTACTACAATCCCCAGTTGATATTTGCTTCCCATTTAAGCAGCATGTGCTGTCACTAAAAAATGTTTAAACTGAATTTGTTGACCTACCATATCAGTAGAATTACATGTACCATTATCAGTAATTTTGTAATATACTGTTTCTTTAGAATTATCATGTCTTGTAAAGTCTGTTCTTGGTAGTGGACAGAATGATTCCAAAGCAGACGTGACAATTTACTGCTTATAACCACTTTCTCTTGGCTCCCAGGGGTTAGCCAGTCAGCGTCCTCTGATGCAGATCAATGGACATACCTTTGCTGGGCATTATGAAGACACTGTGGGTACCCACCTCTTTATGGCAGACAACAAGAAAACTTGGCAGCAGGTAAATGATTAAAGTTACAAGAGGAATATTCATTCCAATTTGATCAGTGTCTTTGTCTTGTCATTCATTGGTGGATTTATTGTTTGTTTTTTTCCTCATCCTTTCCCAGTGTTGATGTGGTCCTTTTAGCAATATTTCAGACAAAAGCACAGGAGTCCCACTTCTCCACCACAGGAGTCCCACTTCTCCACCACTGTGCAGATTTAAGCAGAATCTAAAAATGAGAATCTTTGGAAGAAAAAAAAAACTGTAAAAAAAAAACTGTCAGAGAGAAGAAAGCGGCACTGGAATCTGCAGTTTGGGAATGGTAGCAGACTGCTCTGATGTCACAAAATTTCAAGTAAACTTCTTTGTGTTGTAGTTATTGTCATACACTGGCTAAAAGACTCCAGGGATCATCTGAACAGCCGAAGTACTTGAACACTATGGTACAAATGCATCAGCTAGGGATGAGAACATTATGTGTGTGACTGTTTTAAGGATTTTTGCTTTTCCTCTGTGGGAACCTTGCATGTAATGGGCATTTGTATGACACACTTGAACCATTTCAGAATACTAGAACACTCTGCAATGTCCTTATGATGAAAGCTCTTCATGTTTGTACACTTTTCTAAACTGTTATTTTCTTACCTGTCTAAATGTTTGGGTAAGGTACGGTATTCATGTGTTTTTACTACATTATTATTTGCACTCTATGACAATGAAGTATGCTTGATGTTTTTGTTTACTTGTTCAGTTTCTAGGTGTTCTGGTTATATGTTTTGGCACACACATGTCCAGGGAGTCTAGAACTTGTGATGTGTACGTAGGGACAATTTGTTTTTAAACAGGAATTGCTTTTTAAAAGTAAAGGCAAAAAAGATACATTCTGTTTGAAAATGATACACTGATTTAGTATAATAATGAAGAGAGATATACTTAGCACACATACAGATATAAACACAACACATTTGATATAGCTCTTGCATGCTGCAGTTGCCTGTATACATAACCATGTGTATATATGTGCGTGTGCACAATTACGCACATGCTGATTCATACACACACACACACACACACGTGTGCACGTGGACACATATACACTCGCATACATTCACACAGGTGTTTGCACATGTACGCTCGACTGTGCATGTGTACACATCTCACGCACATATACTACTTTCAGAAATTGATATTTCCAAAACCAGGGTTAAACTCTACATCCCAGAAGTGCTACACTTGCTACAAAACATGAGTGATGTTTTCAGATATCAACACTCTCATATGTAAGATCTTTGATTTATTGTCATTCACATCATACACATACATAGAGTTGTGTTTCAAGGATCGATACTTTCTGTGATGAGGAATGAGACTGGCCAGCTGTGGGGGTGTACAGGTGGGATGGAAGCAAGTCCAGCACACAGAGCGTGAACTGGCACTACCTCTCCAAGACAGACAAGAAGCTGGTCATGCAGCCAGCTTTCCTGGTGGACAAGGCTTCCCAGTCCTCTGCTGCAGGAGCTGCTGCTGGTGCATCTGCGAAGCCTGCTGCAGGTCAGTGCATTCAGACTGCACACCTTGGTTTCAGCCCATGACAGTGCATGTAGAGGCTTGGTTTGTTGTCTTGGTTTTGGGGCGACCGATTCATCTTTCGTTTGTGTCTTTGAGAAAAAGAAGAAACTGTTGAGGCAGATGGTACACAGAAGGGGGAAAAAAAATCCGTCATTATGTATCAGATGGTACAGTTAACATGATCTAAACCCATGCAGAAGAAAGGAAAAGTGGGTGGGAACTAGCAGCTGAATGCCCTGGTTTACCATCGATTTACAGCCCTTCATTAGCAATGGAGGCAAGCAGTCATCAGTGATCTGGGTTACTTCCTAATAAGTTTTCTTTTGACCGTCACATAGCAGTGTCTATCCTTGGATATAAGGTCCAGCCCTGTCACCATCAGGTCACGTGACAGGAAGAAAGAAGAGAGAGACTTTGTGCTGTTGAAAGGAGTGGAACATGGTATGATATCTGAGACAGATTTCTTTTAACAGGCAGGCAAGGAAAGTTTAGCAGTGATGAGATAGTTTCTTTTAACAGGCAGGCAGTGAAATGAGCATAGAGATAGAGACAGATTTCTTTTAACAGGCAGGCAAGGAAACTGCAGTGATGAGTAGCAGTGTGCAGTTTAGCAGTGATGAGATAGAGACAGATTTCTTTTTAACAGGCAGGCAAGGAAATTGTGCAGTTTAGCAGTGAAGAGGTAGCTGTTCTTATGATCAGTAAAGTGAGCAGAGGTGGTTCAGTCAATAAAGTGAGTGGCAGTCAGTGTAAGAGGAACAAATTTTTTTTTTTTTTTTTTTTTACTAAGCATACAAGACTCTGTGTCAGATCACTTTTGGTTAGCTTGACTGGACAGACAGATTCAAAAATTGTCGTGTGGGGCTTGGACAAATTCAGACCTGGTTGATCTCAGCACTTTGGTAGACACATCATAGAACACACCCTCTCTGAGCTACAGTTTCAGACCCTTTCAGGAAAACCTGAAACTGCCCAAGACAGGCAGTGTGGTCATCAGGCAATGAAGGAAACAGGATTTTCATCTGTTGAAGATGTCTGTGAAAGATTTGCCCAACGTGCAGAAATTTTTAGCATGTATGTGGTATTGGCAGTTGTATAGTTTGGCTTTTTTTTTTTTTTTTTTTTAATAATACATGCAAAAGAATACCAGTAATATTCAGTATGTGGCAGTCTCTTATGTAATGTGACCATGTTTGTCTTGTATTTTGATTATGAAAACCATTTGATTAAGAAAAGAAAGACTATAGATCTGCACAATTGTTTGTTTCTAGTTAGAGAGGAGGAAGCTAATCTGAATCGTCCACTGTTTGCTTGTTGATCTACAAGCTTATGGTCGTTTTTTTAGGAAAGAAAAAAAAAGTGGAAGATCACAAAAATACACATACAGCTACCTACACCTCCATGCACACACCACATTGAATATGATTTTTTTTGTTTCAGTGTGATCATCTGCTTTTGTCATCTGCTTGTTGCATGTAGAGGCAGGCACGCCAGCAACAGAAGGGTCTGGTCAGGCAGCGACTTGACCGCTGGAAAGCAGGAGGATGTGGAAACCCTACTAGTGCAGCCTGTGGTGAAGCCAGCTGGATACTGTACAGTAGACTCCCTTGAAGTCAGAGTGTGGCTGCCCACGAAGCGGGGGTAATGAAAAATGGTCACACACATAATATTCTCACCCTCAGCTGATGCATTTGTACCATAGTGTTCAAGTACTTCAGCTGCTCGGATGATGATCCCTGGAATCTTTTTGCTAGGGTATGACAACATCAATAATAACAATCAACTCTACATAGACCAGCTCCTCTGGAGGATGGGGCCGCTCTCTAACTCTCCACCCTGGGAAGCACCTGGCAATTCATGAACTGTGCAGTAAAGGAGTTGGTGAAGTTCAGAGTTCATCCATTGTTATTTCCCTGAAACCTTCTGTAAACTCCTCTCGTTCATGGGATGAGAAAAAGGAAAAAAAAAAAACTCTCTCTTATATGGCCTTTTCTTAGTGTGTAGGTTTGTGTGTAGCTTTTGCATACTGAAATTTCGTTGCTTTTTTTTTGCTTGTTTTTTTTTTTTTGTTTCGTTTTGTTTACTGGAGTCTGATGTATAAGAGTATTGCTTTCAAACATTTGTAAATATTGTGTTATTGTCTGAATGATTCTATTGTTGTGATTGTGTTATTGTCTGAATGATTCTGTTGTTGTGATTGGCGTTATTGTCTGAATGATTCTATTGTTGCTGCTGCTTGAAATGTGTTGATCTTTTACCTTGATATATTTTCCAGTTTGTCACATTGGTACAAAGATGTCTGTCTGTGCTTGACCTGGGTCTGCATGTACAAAAACACTGTATAAAATGGCAAGTTGTGACGAAAAAAAAAACCACTACACTGAAACTTTCCATCATGCTGCAGGACATGTCTGATGACAGTAATAATCATGTGTCATGCCATTCAGAATGATCTATCGGGTGTTATGTATGGACAGGAAACCAGTATTTCATGAAAACTGAAATTTTAGGCACAAAAGGTTGAGTAATTTTTCTAAAATTCTGATCTTTTTTTTTTTTTAGTGTTATCATCATGACACCGACTTTTAAGACCTTTACGGTCTTCCTGTGATGCATTTTTACACCTGACAGTATGATGTGAAAGTGTGAATATTTACTTGACGTTTCTTTTTATATACTTACTTTCTTTTACATAGCCCTACTTACCTGAGATTTCTACCCTGCAGGCCTGAGTCATTTGTAATTCTCATTGTCTAAACAAGTCCGTTCAAGGTCTCTCAAGAGTAAGAACTATCGTATAACAACATCAGCATTGGAACAACATTTAAAAAGATTTTTCCAGTAACCTCTTTCCAGAGCAATGAGAAAGCCTCAACATGGAGACTGTCAGCTGAATCGGAAGGTCCAGACTCCTGGTTGGCTCAGAGAAGGAAAGAACTAAGTTGGTTCAGAGCAGATGGTTGGGGGGTAGTGGTAGGCCTTGTGAAGGTTGTGGTTTCTCGTTTTGTTTTGTTTGCGTTTTTGGGGGGGGGGGGGGGGGGGGGGGGGGGGGGGCTAGTCATTTGTTGTTTGTTTTTTTATTGCTTTAATAAATTTTGATGAGAAAGCCCGAGGTATGATTCGAAATGAAACGAGCACATTGTGCATTGTACATGATACATCTGTGCACATGTACGATGCTGCACAATGTGCATCGTACATGATACATCTGTGCACACTGTGCATCGTACATGATACATCTGTGCACATTGTGCATCGTACATGACACATCTGAGCACATTGTGCATCGTACATGACACATCTGAGCACATTGTGCATCGTACATGACACATCTGAGCACATTGTGCATCGTACATGATACATCTGAGCACAATGTGCATCATATATGATACATCTGTGCACAATGTGCATCGTACATGATACATCTGAGCACATTGTGCATTGTACATGATACATCTGAGCACATTGTGCATCGTACATGACACATCTGAGCACATTGTGCATCGTACATGATAATGTGTGCACACTGCATCATACACGATCTGAGCACATTGTGCATCGTACATGATACATCTGAGCACATTGTGCATCGTATATGATACTCTGTGCACAATGTGCATCGTACATGATAATGTGTGCACACTGTGCATCATACACGATCTGAGCACATTGTGCATCGTACATGATACATCTGAGCACATTGTGCATCGTACATGACACATCTGAGCACAATGTGCACAACATGATACAGGCAGACAGTTGAATTCCAATTTTATTTTGTATCGAACATGATGCATGTAGAAAGCCGAGTTCTAAGCACTTTGTGCATCATATACGACCTGCAGACAGCTAAATTCTGAGCACATTGTGCGCAAGACATACACACAGTTAAATTCACAAAAGTCAGGCCTTTTGCCATGTATTTGAGCGGCAAATTCTGTTGCAGTTTGTTTTCAATTTTTGTTTGTTCGTGTTAGCTTTGAATTCTTTAACTCATGCATCACCATCATGCTGGCTGCCACTAAAGTAAACAGAAGTTTCTGATTGGTAAGTATGCATATTTGTAAATCATTTGAACAAATATGATGCCCCCCCCCCCGAAAATTGTTTCCATGTTAGTGGAAGAGCAGAAATGAGAATGAACAGCAACAAAGTGGAACCCATTATTTTTTTAAAAATAAAAATCACCAAACAAATCAGATTAATTGGTGTAATTTCATCTAGTACATAAATTAGACGCCACCTTCTTTCAGGAAACCATGTTTGAGACTTAATGAATAAATTTGTGTGTAAGAAGAACAGGATGCCCAGAACTATTTCCTATGGTTATTTCAGTTGCTTTTCAACTTGGGAGGCCTTGTGATTTGTCCAGACACACCAACACACGGCATTCTTCCATTCTGAAACTCACTCAATGGATCTTAACAGACAAGTTTATTCTTCATGGAACTTCACAAGTTTGAAACTTTAAACTTGGCTGATCCACACATGCACACACATACATATAGTCATTTCATTCATCTCCTCTCTCTATCACACATACACATCTTTTGATTTCCATTTTTTTTTTTTTTATACAAAGAAAGATCTTTCTAACATTTACACACAATTCCACAATGGAACTGATATCCTCCAACAGTCTGACAACTGAAAGAAATCGTAACTCCTCCCAAGTGTCTTATGGCTTTAATGCACTTACAAATGGAGGGAAGAAAAAGAACTCTGTGAACTAGGAACTTGCCCCAAACACCGACTCAGCAATCCCCAGCTGTCCAATCTCTTTCAGTGCCTCCTTCAGGGCAGGAGCGTTGTTTTCTGATGGATCTGAGTCCTGAAACACCACAGTTAATTAAACAATGATGACGACTGAGATTTGATTTTGCTTGAGGTGACAGAACGGCTTTGAGGCAATTAACTGTCCTCTTCTAGCGTTTATACACATCTGGTTTTGACCAAAAGTTGACTGATCACTCTTTTTAAAAAAAAAAAAAGATTTCCAACAAGACCTATGTACAAGCTTTTCTGCCTCCCAAATTTTTAGTATACTTTGTCTCAAGCAAGTTCATTAACTCGCACTCTGTGAAGGAATGAAGTCCAACAACTATGAAAAAGTGAAACCTCTGATTAAAAAGTCCTGTTCCACATGTGTTCCTTTGGTGAAAACAGGGCTTTCCAATAGTCCATATCATACAAATGAAAGTCCATTATGACAAATATTTGGCAATAAACAATCGGAGAAGGGATCACACATACAACATACACATGCAAATGCACGTACATACACACCCAAGAGGAGCTGTACCTGGATAAACAGGAGTATAAAACACTGCATCTGCAATGTCACATGGGTGAACAGACATAAACCTTGCATACATAAAGCAGACACAAAGTTCATTAAAGACGCCATCTTCCCCGGCCAGGTAACAAAGCCAAGACCCAGCAAGCAAAAAAAAAAAACACACAAAACGGAAAACACCTCATGCTTGCCACAACCACCAATTCACAGAGATGAAAATCGCACAAAAATAACAATATGATTTAAACGGAAAAAAAACTGACAAGCAGTCAGAGATACAACCCCTCCACTGACCTGCCACAGATAGATCATTTTGGCACAAGCCAGGCCTGTCTCGTTGTCAGGCAGCTCCTCAAAGTCGGCAATGTCTTCCCCTGAAAAGCGAAGCTCTGTGGCCAGTTTTTTCCAGTTGTCTCCCAGTTTCTGCGATACCGCCACCCACTGCTCTTTAGTGATAGCCTGGTTCACTTCCTCTTTGCCTGCAATGTCAAAAACGGTTGGTTGTTCTCTGAGGTTTGCAGCCTAGCCAACGGCAATCCCCGTTATGCGGCTGTTGGAGGAAGATGATCAAAGTAACCTGATCTATAAGACTGCAGCATCAAAAGTGCCCTCAACTATAAAACCTCAAAACATTGTAGTACACACGTCTTCAACTGTAAACCTGAAACCTATCGCACAGCACTCCGAATTTTTCACACACACACACACACACACACAAAAACAACCCCCAAAAGTCATAAATAATAAGACAGGGATTATATATTACCAGACCTGTTTTTCCCTTTCTGTAACTACCCAGTAATCATGGCGCAGGTTTTCAGTATTCTCAAAGTTTTGCTGAAGCAAAAGCAACAGTTCAGGCACGAACTTCATGCAAACTGCCATTTATTTTAAATATAAAATAGCGGGGATCACATGTATGTGTTTCATCGTGATTTTGGTACAGAAAGGAATTCATTTTGTATGAAAGTGTTTGCAGTTTGCACAGCAATAAACACAACTGGAGTTCCATGGAATCGTGGTGCTGAATCACGATTGTAGCACACATGGAGGGGGATGATATATAACAACAAATGTCTGCAACCAACTTTAGCAATAAACAAACATGCATCTCAAGTTTTGTGATCATAAGCTTACGAACTGCTGAATTGAGATCGATTCACATATAGGCCCATTTTCCTCCGCATTTTGGACAAGCTTTTTTGTATTTTATTTAGCAATAATCTTTTTTTTGTGCAAAATAACAGAGAAATCATATGGGTAAACATATCTGTGTATTACTGATAAAACAAAAGAAATTACATATTACTGAAAAGTGAGTCCTTGACCATACAGCGTGAACTCTGTTTTAATATGATATGCAAATCAACAACCCTCAACACGTATTTGACCATGACACTGGAACTATACAACACTTCAGATAAGTTTTAATGTGAACCGCTTATCAAGAATTCTCAACTCTCTATAAAACTGGAAATGAACAACACTTCTGGTACCTATAATGAGGATTGCTGTCAACAAACTCTCAATACATACAGACTCCATATTGACATTCTGAAGTTGTTGACTTTATAAGACCTGAACCATGTAACACTCCAGATGTCTTCAGCAACAACTTCGTATTAACTCAAAGTAGTTTGACAATAAAACTGGAGCAAGTAACGGTAATGTCTTGGGCAGTATTTGGCCATACAGATGAAAGGGAAGCAGACACATACTGAAGACTGGAACAGAGGGTGCACAGTTTCTGAGAAAAATAAAGTGAGAATGGTGTGTTTAGCCAGGAAATGTTTGCTAGCATTCACCTTTCATATCGCACCCAGGTTGAGGTAAGTTGACAGGCAGATGAGTTCAAGAAAGATAACTTGAAAAGCATTTCCCAATCTTTTGAAGCTGTTCATAACTTTTAAGAGAGACTATTTGATATTTTGGTGTATTATTGTACCTGTCATTTTTTTATATTGTACCTATCTATGGTACCTATGACTGACTGATTTGTTCTGTTTGGACAATTAAAAAAAAAAAATTGGGCAACATCAAACTATGAGTCCCCTAATTTAAAGTTCCCATGCTGAACAAACAAATATCAAATTTTGTTTTTGTTTCTCGCACAATCACACAGTTGCAGCCATATGCACATGCCCCCACAGACAGACAAAGTGTGAGGACCATCGCTTACTGTGTTCATGGTCTTCCATAGATTCTCCCTCCTCCGGTGTCTCCTTCATGTCCTCTTCTTCCTCTTCCCCGACCTGCGTCTTCATCTCCTCTGTTCCGTTTGTCTACACAGTTTTGAATAACACACACACACAAACACATGGATTTTAAAAACAACTTGACCAATAATTCGGGATTAAAACAGGTAGCTCAGATGAATTTATATCGAAATATAGAGAAAAATGTTTACTACTGAAGGTAGTTTTACAAAGTATTTACCTTTAAAAACAAATGCCTTACCTCCACTGGTGTGGAACATGGCTAAATTGTCAGATATCCCCCTCTCCCCTGCCCCTCAATGACAAAAAAAAAAAAGTGGAACAGGGAGCTAGTTTCACCCCCATTCCCAGTTAGCCAGCAAGAGTGATCGCCCTTAGTTCACTTGATATCAAAACATGTTTGAACTAAGTCAGTTCTCCACCAACCGGGAAGGTGGCAGGGTGTCCTAATGTTATAGACAGGAAGTATTTCATGAAACTACTATTGGTAGTAAAAATTCTTTTTCTCACACTTTACTGTCCCAACAAATACCACAATATTGAAAAGGATGGTGGGAAACATGCTTACCTGAACATGGACACACTGATCCACATGAGAATGTCTCTGAATAGTTTCCCCAAACTAGAACTCGGCATCAGTAGCCACTATGGAAACAGTTGTGTAACACTGTTTCAATGCCTAGACTGGAGGCGATAAAGGCTCAGCCTCATTCTCCTCCAAAACAACGGCACAAAATGTCAAGAAATAAGCATATGAAACGACAAAGAATTCCTCAAGCTCGGCATCAAGAAACGGACAAGATCCCTTCTCAAGATGTACTGTTTGTTCAAGTAACCATTCATTATTTATGTGATTTGTATGCTAAAGGGTTTTGAGGTGGCACTGTATGTTTGAAAGGGTTTTTGAAGTGGCACTATCAACACTCACTAACCCAGTATGTCCTTGGGAAAATGGGCCTCTTCTTCCCACCTCTTTTTTTTAAAATTTTTTCCTCCACCTTTATTCTTCTTTCTCTCTCATTTTTTTTCTCTCTCTCTTTTTTCCTTTTTTAGAATCATATTTTTCTTTCTTGCCCTTTTCTTTTTTTTTTTGAGGAGAGACAGACTGGATTAGACTGACCACCATCCTAACAAGAAGGAGCAAGGGTAGGGAAAGGAAGGACAACACTGAGCCCAGAATGTCCATGACCCCATGAAACAGGATGGATTCCCCAGGCCAGAGACAGACCACTGGAGGACAAGCCCCCAGCAGACACCACAGCAACTGAAACTTCGGCAAGGCACAAAATCTCTGAAAATCTTCAAAGGCAAGTCACATTCCTAAGAATGCACATGAGAGAAAGACAGGACAACGCTAGAGGCATAATGGAGAACAGATAATCCGCTGAACAGTAAACATGCTTAATAGTAAAGACAGACATTTGACCACTTTGATTTGACTAAAAACGAAGAAAAACACAGATCTACATTCAAACACACCACGAAAGTAGCCAACTGAGTGGATGGACAACTGTTCTGGGTAAACGGCATGAACTGAGGGGATACACAAAAACAGAAATTGGCAATAGCCCAATACAAGACGTACTAAAAGTGCAGTACTTTTTTGAATTCCAAATCAAAGTGAAAAACTTCCTGAGACAAGGTAACTTAAAAAAAATGGACGAAATCTTATGCATCCCCTGAGGAGAAGGATCACAATACTAGGGTGTGACTTGGATGACAGACTAGGCGTTAGAAACTGTAAATCTCCATCACAGGCCTCATCAACATTTTCACCTGTGTCATGTTTGTCCGCATTTGCTCTGACCATATCTGTGTTATGAATGGTTAAGTCACGGTCAGAGAATGCCTAGGCCTCTCAGTCAATGTTCACTGAAGTTTGCATTTCTGCAGCAGGGACCCCAGTGGGACAGCTTCCAACCTCAAGTCTTGCCAGGGGTAAGACGCAGCACTCATCCTTAACAAACACAACTGCCCTGCCACTCTTCATCACTTTCCAGGTGCTGAGGGACTGCGAGGGCAGAGCAGGTATGGGGGAAACAATGGCCTATCCCCACACCTTGGAACTGATATCAAAACTGATGTAGCTGGGAGAAGAGGGGTCTCTCCAGCCCAAACTGGCACGCCATCATGAAGGCTAACATGGCTTGGACTGTAAGATTCAAAGGGAATATCACGTTTGGCACAAAAGACACTTCCATAAAATGTAGCACTTTACATGCAAAATGGTGAACAGAACTCCAAGAATGAACATTCTGTGCAGTACAAGCATATTTTCAACCTAAACAAACTAATAAATGGAAAGTGACCTAGGAAGGGTTCAGAATACAATTCAATATGTATGGACCAGGATCAGGCCCCTATATCACACTGTATCCTAAATCTGTGTTCAGTGAAGTAGTAGACCTGTCACACAAACTAGGTTCCTATTACAATTTACTTTAAAACTACTGTGCAGAGTTAGACCAATATCACACTACTATATTCCTGAATGACACACTCTGTCCGCAAAAACGCACACACACACACATAAAAAAAAAGAACACAAGTTATTTTGGAGCTGCTTTGTTACCAAAGGTATGATACGATGCCTATGACAGGCTCCTTCAGGTTGAACTGCATGCTCACCTGGTGCAATTCCAGGTTAGTGTGATATTTTAACAGCCAGATTTTTCAGCAGTCTCGTTTCTTTACACTATTTTCATGTCAATGAGAGATTACTATTTCATGATAACCGTCTGACTTGGCAATTGGTTTCTGACATGATAATGCTCTTTTGTTTTTGACTTTTTTTTTTTTTTTTGTTTGTTTCACAGAGAACCATCAAAATTCAGACAACGAACAAATGCAAGTTGTGTCACATAGCTGGAACCTCTGTTTCACACATATATTCACTTTATAAAGACAGAAACACGCAGACAAACATACATTTGCCATATTCCATGAATATGCACAAACACACACACCTTTAAGACAGGGGGACACACACACCCCTACTTTCCTCAGAAGATCACTCCTTCCCACGGAAGATCCTCCTTCCCACCCCACACTCCACTCCCACCCAACACTTTTTCTTCCTGTCCCATCCCCAGTTATTATATATTATTGTAATGAATGAATATTTACTTATATAGCGCCTATTCTCAGCTAGAGACCAAGCGCTCTAAGCGCTTTACAATTCACACTTGTTTACACAATGGGCTGCCTACCTGACAAGTGCCGACTGAAGAGCTGCCAGCTGGTGCTTCACTCAGTCATTTCCCATGTCATCCAGTCCATATCATTCAATGTCGTTCACTCATTTTCCTTACTTCCTTCATTCTTTCCATCCCCAACCCCACCCTTCCCCCTCCTTTCCCTTCCCATGAAAGCAGGACATGCGGATGAGGACAGGTCAACATACCGGCATTTCTTTGGCCACCTTGGAGATCATGGACTCCAGGTACTGTGGAAGGGGATTGCCACATGGTGGTTGTTGACAAAGAAGTGTGGAGAACGGCAGGCCAACAGCCGCAGGGATTTCCACTGGAAATTCTGGTTGTGAATGTCCCTGCTCCGCAGACAGTGTGCAAAATTAAATCACAAATTCACATGGATAAAAGAATGACATCTGCAAAAAAAAAATGAATCAACATCTTAACTCAGTTCTTCCAAAGAACTCCCCTCCCCCTTCCCCCTTCCAGTTATGCGTTCTTTAGTAAATATCAGACGAATATTCATCATTTTATTTCCATGATATCAGTTGCTCCCAAGCAGCTGCAAGATGCAGAAGTGACTGAACAAGGGACTAGCACTCCAATCTCTCATCGTAACTGTTGTTCTACAATTTTCCTTCCGACCAGGGAAATGCTTCTTGCTTACACTTGCTGTCATCACAATAATCTTTTTTCATTCCCTGCATGTTGGGTTAGTTGTTGTATTTTTTACAATAATCTATTCAGAAAAAAAGTACAGCAGATAGTTCAAAATTCATACCATTTTAACCTTTAACAGCATGAAAATGACTTAATCCTTTGGTATTGATGCAGGTGAATGGTTTGAAAAATGACCAAGTCAGGACATAAAGCAACCAGTATTGACAGCTAAGCTAACCATGCTCTCTAACAGATTTAATGTACAAACAAACTAAAAACAAACACATAAAATAAAGCATATTAGACATCAATGTTTTAAAAACACCCAAGAAGAGGTTGACGCCACCATGTTGCTTACAAACTGTGTTTATCACCACAGACTTCACAGAAAAGCAAAGAAACAGACAGTTTTGTGTGTGTGTGTGTGTGTGTGTGTGTGTGTGTGTGTGTGTGTGTGTGTGTGTGTGTGTGTGTGTGTGTGTGTGTGTGCGTCACTCTGTGCCAAATGGGACTTCAATCTTAAGTAATGCAGCACTAGTAATGAACTTATGAAGAAGCTCTAACAAAAAAAAGCTCAGGAACAAAATATTCCAAGGAAACTGAAGCCCAGGCAGAACAAATATGATTTTGACAAAGCAGTTGTACTGGGCAACACATACAAATCGGCATGCTAGGTTTGTGTCCACTGCTCCCCTCCCCTCAACCCTCCCTCCCCCTTCCATACTCCCCCCCAAGTCCCCTAACCCCATCCTCACTTGTATTGGTCCTCCACCATGGCCTCAGGGTCATTCTGCTCGATGGCGTTGGCAAAGAACTCCTCCATGGTGGGCGTGAACTCACTACCATGGGAGAGAGAGGCACAATCAGAATATTTACATAGGCTGGAGGTGCAGGTGGGAGTAAACTCCCTGTCATATACACAGTACATCCATTCCTCACGCCAGACAACAGTCAGCTCAACAGCATTCACTTTCAAGTCAGCACCTCAGAAAGAAAGAAAGGAACAGCGAGGAAGAAACACACACACACACAATATATAAAGAGTAGTGCTCTAAATACGTGCTTGTGAAAACTTTTTTTCTAAAACAGTACAAATGTTTCCACTGTGTACGCACAACAAAAATGCATATTCACCATCATCAGGATTCTATACAAAATTCCAAGTTTCATGACTTGGCTAAAATACAAGTGATGTCATCTTCAGACCTGCCAACCCCCTAAGAGACCAATGAGTAAAAATTTGAAGCTCTGTGAGGCAGAAATGTGTAATTTCAGAGAGCTAAGAGTAATCAAGCGTGACACTTACTTTTTTCAAACAAACACCATGCGACGAAATTGTTCGCACAATTTATGTGAACTTTACTTTTCTTCAAACCACCTTTTCTTTTAAGTGTCACAAGAAATCTTTACAAATTATGAAAATGTAGAACGCACTGGAAACACATATGCGAACATTAGCAATGACACGTTTGTTCTTGCCAGTCATCACATTTGTATTATCACAAACCAAGGACAGGCAGTTCTGCCATGGCACACCAAGGCCTGATAGTCCGCCAGAAACAACCTCAAAAATGTTCTCCGCTGTTGCTGACTCTGTGCATGTGGAGTTGGCTGTTTTTGTAAGTCTCACACCACCCCAGGAAAGAATTTGTCCCCCCCCCCCCTCCCCCGACTTCCATCAGTCCCCAACACAAACGGTCCATTCTGCAGTACCACATGGCAAGGGTCCTCACAATGTGTGTTGTCTTTGTTCGACCGCTCTTGAACTGTTTGGCGATCTCTGAATCTGAGAGCGCTTCTTTAAAAAGCTGGGATGCATGGTCGGCTGCGCTAAGAGCGATGATGTACTCGACAAAAAATCCGGCCACCAATGCTTCAGCCCGAATTACCCTTTTCCTCATTTCATCCTCTTTCGAGGTGTCTACAGTCTGAAAGACTGTGTGATGCTGGAAGAATTCGGCACGTTAGAGGAATCAATGTGCTTGCGTGACTCTAGGTGATGCTTCACATCCACCATGGGAAATTGTGAAGTCCAAATCGCAAGTGGTACACCTTGCACAATTTACACCTTTAGCCGAAGGTCGTATGCAGGGGAAGTTTTCCGAGTATTCTTTTTGGGACTTTCGACCAAGTTTTTTTTCTTTTTCACATCTTGTCCAGAACTTTCTGCTCCACATTTCAGCATTTTCGTAACTTCAAACTTCAAAAGGACGCCAACTTCGCTGAATGGTAAAGATGGTGAAACGAACTGCGCATGACCGGAAACGCTTCTTGAAGATTACTGGTTATACACACGGCGCCATGCGTGTCTGTACATAAACTGATTTTTTTCGTCCTTTTTTTTTTTTTTTTTTTTTTTTTTTGTGGAAAACTTTCAATGCGTAATTTTTTGGCTAAATGCGTAAGGGCGTAAGATTCATCACTTGGGTGTAATAAATTACGCGAATGCGTAATGGTTGGCAGGTCTGCATCTTGCATGTGTCTCCATCTTTTCTAATGATGTGGACCATTTTTCGCCATTGGTTACATCAAACCTGGAGAAATTTGGATATACTTTTATTGTGAATCCAGGATTCCTTGCATGAACTGGATCTGCCCTGAAATTCAATGCTTTCGTCCCTGTACCACAATCCACTTTTCAACTGAACTTCACAAAAATTACATCACTGTTTTTCTTTTAGGGTTTTGTTGTTGTTGTTTTTTGTTGTTGTTTTTTTGTGCATACTACTGCTCAGAAACACATCAGCAAAACCTAAGCTCCTTTGTAGGGGTGGAATTAAAACTGCAAAAGACAGCAAGAGGACAACTCTTCTAATGAAGTCTTCTTTGAACATCTGCCAATGCAGATATGAAAATGTTCTCCAAGACAGGACTGGCTCAGATTAAAACAAAACCAAAAAAACCCCAACGGAACACACCTTTAGTGTCCTGCGTCACTCTCATTTCTTTTAATTTCAGCTAAGAATGAAGGATCTATTAGTCCATAGTTTTCCGACGTCATGTCTTCCATTTTTGTGAAGAAACGATGAGGACAACAGTGCATCCAAGTTTTGCTGTTGGGAGTGTTTGCAATGAGAGATCTGAATATATTCCAGCACACTGGAGTCAGACTATGGGAGACAAGGGATGCACAGAGAGAGGTTTGGCTTTCACCCTTTGGGTGGCTGGTCTAATACCTAAGGCGACAGTAACTGATGGCTTTCACCCTTTGGGTGGCTGGTCTAATAACTATGGCGACAATAACCGACTGGATCTGACAGCCACTCAAGACAGCCAGGCTGAAAGAAATTTTCCCACTGGGGCTAATATCAATGCAGACTCCAGTCCCTTCCTAGTCCTACAGAGGAGACTTTAAACCAAGGTTGTTCACCTTGCACCTGCCTTAATCCTATTTCATCTTTCGAAGAGTATGCCATCCTGTGGCGGAGGGACCGATGACAAGAAAAAACAGCACATGCACACTCATCAGTCTCAACTTCATTCAGCTACCTGTGTGACTATCTGTCGCTTTTTTCAACCTGGTCTGATAGCTCTAAACAACAGTTTACTTATCCATCTAAATTAATACGCACATGCATTGTTAGTGTACATACTATGTCTTATACATTTCTATAATGAATAGTAAATAAGTTACATATGCACATATATTTCAAAGGGCACTCTCTTACGTCTCATACAAAAAAGGAATTGTCAAATACAAAAATACTACATCATGAATGAATGAGACAAACGCCTGGATAGCAATTCCCTTGAAAACTATCAAGTTCCATTTGTCCACATCCCCTTTGTTACTTCGTTCATTTTCATATAAAAATGCCAACATGCCAGTCTCTCAAAGCAGCAATACAAAAAACAAACACACACACACACAAAAATCTTTTCAGTTTGAAAACAAAAACTGGCTCTCACATGAACAGTGAATACACTACGTATCACTTGGGTTTCTTTTATCTTTTTTTTTTCCCATGGTGTGCAGTAATAATGAGAACTTTTGTTCAATAAACAAAGTGAAAACACATCAAGGGTGTATGGGCTCACAGGCCTTGATGCACTCCAGAACAGCCTCACTGGGAAGCCTATAGAGTTACCGTTTCTCGGAGCGACAGGCCTCCATGTTGTCAGGATTCAGGTTCCACAGGCGAGTCAGTTCAGCACTCCCCATCTTGATGATCTTGCCCCCACCCACTTGCAGGTCTTCCCCAATGCGCCGCCGCTTTGGCCTGATTTAAACACCAGAATTGGGAAAATAAACCAACAACATACAACACCATTCAAGTTTCTTTCTTGTGTGTCGGTTCTGGGCAACTGTTTGACCTGCTCTGAAGTGAGACGACGTGTGTGTGTGTGTGTGTGTGTGTGTGTGTGTGTGTGTGTGTGTGTCTGTGTGTGCATGCCTTCACTCGCCTGTGTGTGTGTGTGTGCGTGTGTGTGTGTTTGTGGGTGTGTGTGGGTGGGTGTGTAAGTGAGTGAGTGAGTGAGTGTGTGAGTGTGTGTGTGTGTGTGTGTGTGTGTGTGTGTGTGTGTGTGTGTGTGTGTGTGTGTGTGTGTGTCTGTGTGTGAGTGAGTGTGTGTGTGTGTGTGAGTGAGTGAGTGTGTGTGTGTGTGTGTGAGTGTATGTGTGTGTGCGTGTGCGTGTGCGTGTGTGTGTGTGTGTGCGTTTGTGCATGCATGTGTGTACGCATGTGTGAGGAACATGAGGAGACACACTGCGTGACCTCTCAAATGTATGAGTGTGTGTGTCTTTGCATTCAGTGCTTGTGGAAGCACACTGCTTACAATATCACAAATATTACCTTAGAGAAAGTGATCTTGGTGTATGCTTTGAGAAAGTGAGAGAGAAATAAATGTCTATTTCAAATGCCCCACTGTCTTGCCTATCACAGAAGACAGTGAGATCCCTGTTTTGGCTAAGTATACTTAGGAGATGCCGAAGATCGTGTACTGTCCGTCATTCAACGAGGCCTGCGCGCAAGGCAACCCCAGGGACCTTGGCGCTAGCGGGGAAGGTAGGGCGGGCATTAGAGTCTGACATGGTAAGTATACTTAGCCAACAGGGAGTATAATACAAACTCCCATTTTGGCGTCGTATACTATACCATGTCAGACCATAGCAGAATTTAAAGGAATAGGAGGAGGGCCGAGCGCCCTAATGGTTCCTGGGTTAACTGTTATGGCTGCATTGGCCGCCACAAAATGAAAACCCCTTAGAACCATCAGCCCTGGTCATGCGGATGTCCCTTAGATAAAAGTTTTATGAAAGGGTTCTCCGAACGCCAGTAGGCTGCCTCCAGGAGATGGCACACGGGGACAGAGTGCTGGAACGCTGTGGACATGGCCAACGCTCTGACCTCGTGGGCTCGAGGGGAAAGGGCTGGGAGGTCTTTGTGGGCCTGGGCATAGGCAGATTTTTGATAGTATAATAGCCACCTAGAAATCGAGCCCGCCGAGATGTCTTTCTTGTTGTTGGGGTTGATGGAAATAAGGAGGCTCTCTCTGAGAGGAACGCCTGGGGTGGGAACGCTCCCAGTAGTATCTGAGGCACCTAGAGGGTCATAGGTCCATGTCCCCGCTGCCTTCGCTGCCTAAGATATCCGCTAGGGAGCGGATAACCAGGGAAGGAGAGGTCGTGCCCGCCCGGTTCCTGGTTCTTCGCTAAGAACTCAGGCAGGAACTTAAGCGAGACCGATCCGTCTCTGAGAAAGGCGATGTCCCGAGGGTCACAACTGAGGACCTGAATCCCACTTCGCCTCCTGGCTGAGGCCAGGGAGAGAAGGAAGGTGGTCTTGAAGGGGAGAATGACAAAGGGAATAGCACGGAGGGGCTCTCGAAAGGGGGGTTCTGAGGGAGTCAAGAACCAGAAAGGTCCCCACATGGAGCGCGCCTAGGGGACTGAGCTTCCCGTAGGGCCACCCCCCCCCGAGATAGTTCTCTAAGGAGAAAGTTATTGTCGAATGATGGGCCGCCCAGCTGTCAGATGGTGGTGCCTACGGCCGATCTGTAGCCCCGAATGGAACTAGCAGAGAGCTTTCGAGAGGATGAAAGGTGGGATAGAAAATTGCCTATCTGGTGGGATAGGAACTTGCCTATGTGATGTTGGAGGGGAGGAGGTAGGGGACCGAGTTAGCCGTGCACCACGTGACCCATCTCTCTCATCGCGGTGGTCGCAATTTGGCTGGCATAGAAGCCAAGCGTGTAGGCGAAGCATCTGGGGATTGGAGTGAGGGCCCCGAGCGAGGTTGTCTGAGTAAGTCCCACCAAGGGCTAGCTGGAGAGGGGGAACGTGAGTGAGGGACCTGAGGTCCGGGAACCACAACTGAGTCGGCCACCACGGGGTTATGAGATGAGTTTGGGTCTCTCCAGCCTGGCCTTCCTGATCACTTTGTGAAGTATGGGGAAGGGGGGAAAGGCGTAGGCGAGAGTCCCCGTCCAGGGGGGGGAGAGCGCATCGACCGCGTACGCTCGGGGGTCCGGGAGTGGAGAGACACATGGGGTCGATGGTTGTACCGGGTCGCAAATAGGTCGACCATGGGCTTGAACCAGTGTTTCCCAGACGGTGGTTAGTGTCAGCTTGTTCAGGGTCCACTCTGTGTGCAGAAGGGTCCCTGACCGGCTGAGAGTGTCTGCCAGGATGTTGCGTGTCCCCGCTATGTGTCTCGCACGGAGGGTGGCTCCCCGTGTGGCACCAGCGAAGGAGGGCCTCTGTCCGTAGAGAGAGGCCGATGGAGTGAGCCCCCCCCCCCCCCCCCCCCCCCCCCCCCCTGTAATGGGCTACCGACGTGTTGTCCGTGAGGAGGAGAACCAGTCGGTGAGAGATAGATGTTGGAAGTGGAGGAGGGCCAGCCTGACCGCTTCCAATGTCTAATATGTTGATGTGGAGGCGAGCCATCTGTGCGTCCCACATCCCCGAGGCATGACTGTCCCCCAAGTGGGCCCCCCAGCCCGAGTTGGAGGCGTCTGTGTATAGTTCGAGGGACTGTGTTGTGTTGGGAGAGAGATCGGAACGCCTTCGTGAAGAGGAGGGTGCCAGGGAGAGGCCAAAGGGGAGAGCTTTGAACTGGAACACTCGAGCTTGCCAGACAAACCGGAGGTAACGTCTGTGCGCCGGGTGAATAAGGATCTGGAAGTACGCATCTTTCAGATCTATGGAGGTAGCCCAATCTACGTGATGGATGGAGTCTCTGATCTGGGAGGGCGTGTCCATCTTGAACTAGGTATGTCTGAGGAACTTGTTGAGGGGAGAAAGGTCAAGGATGGGCCTCCATCCCACCGAAGGTTTGGGATCACGAACAGGTGGGAGTAAAACCCGGGGTTGGGCTGGAAAACTTCGGTGATGGGCCCCTTTCTGAGGAGTTCGAGGACTTCCAGGCAGGGCGTCCGCCTGGGCAGGTGGGGGGGGTCGCTGGGGGACGGAGGAGGAGAGCGCATGAGGGGAGGACGACGGTGAGCCCCCACGGTAGGCGAAACCCGTCCTGAAGAACCGACACTACCCAGGGGCTGAGGCCCATACGTCGCCACTGGCAGGCGGCCGGGAGAGGTTGCCCCGCCAGGGGAGCCGATGGTCCAGATGGGGGGAAGGGGAAGAGTGGGCCGGTGCCTTGCTGGGCAGGTTGGGCCAGCTCCATGCGCACTACGGGTGTCCTCCAGTCACCGGCGGGGCGTGCTTGCTGGCCAAACCAAAAATTTTGGCGAGGTTTAGGTTTAGGCCTCTGTGAGTTAAGTGGCCGCTTGGGGGGCCTGGAAAGGCGTGGCTGAGGCCGGGGGGCAAAGGACGCCGCCTGCTTGCGTTCCTCGAGCGAGAGAGACATAGCCGAGGTGGAGTGCTCGCCAAAGAGCGAGTGATCCTGGCCCGGGACACATCGTAGGGATGCCCTGAGTGCCGGGGAGAGTGAGGAGCGTGCAAGCACCGCGTCTCTAGCCACTAGCAGACAATTAAAATGGCTTGTTGCTGCGCTGTCCGCCGCAGCCGCCAAGTGATGCGATATCCTGTTAACTAGGTGTCGCATAAAGGGGTCGCTGAATAAGCGAGGTTCGTCCTGGTGTGGTTCGGAGTTTGTATCCGAAGGCACTGGGACGGCGCCGTCATCCCCAGGCCAGAGTACCTCCGCCCTCTGCAAGAGCATGCTAAGGTAGGCATGCCCTGCAGTGGTGTGTAAGATGCCCATCCGGGCTACTCGGTCCCAGTCCTTTAGCTTAAAGGGGATGGGGATGGCCGAAGTAGGGGGGGGGCCGGTTGGGTATCAGGCGACAATCTGATTGGGAGATGGCCCACTCCCTGGTAACCGGATTGTCGGCAAAGAGGGAGGCAACTGGGTGCTTCCTGTGGGTCCCAAGTAGGGCGCCGAAGGGGGCCGCATTGGGTGCCGGGGGCAGTCTTTGACCCGGCGTGGGGACGGCGTCTGCACCCCTGGCGCGTTTTTTGCCGGACTCTCCCACAGCGAAGTGAGTGACTGAGGTGCGACAATTCTGAGTCTGGAGTATTGGGCTGGGGGCAGCCCAACGATCTCAGGGAAGGCCAAGATCGGCAGAGGGAGGGGCGTCCCTCGACACGAAGTCCGGTCGAAACCGTTCAATGGTGTGGATGTCATAAAGGATGAGAAGAAGTCCTCATCGTAGTCGTCCTCAGGCTGTGGGGAGTCAAGTTCCTGGGAAGGGAGGTCTTCCTCAGGGGGCAACTGCGCGGGTGCGCGAGGGTCCCGCCCTGGTAGGGTGGTGGCGGGGGGAGGGGGGATGGCGGGGCGGGACCCTCGTGGCTCTATGCTCGGCAGACGGGCTGGGGTGGGAGAGCCCGGACTGCCGATCGGAGCGCGCCGAGGTGAGACCCAGGTCGACCCAAGTCTGCGAGGTTGGGTGCCACAATCGACCAAATTGTTGTTCAGGTTGGGTGTGTGTATTGAGCCACTGGTCCCTCTCGGGGGCATAGAGCCACTGGTCCCCGGGGAGAGATAAGCGGGCTGTGGCGGCCAGAGTACTGTGCAGGGACTCGCCGGGGACCGGGGTAACCTTGGGCAGGCAGCAGGGGGGGATAGTAATCGACCCTGGTATGTGGTTTCCCCCCGGGAGCGTGCCGGGTCCCAGTGGAATGGGACAGGTTACCCGTGGTCCCGCTGGTAGATCCTCCCCCCGGAGGAACGGGACCGAGGACGTTGCCCAAATGGGGGCCGAGTAGGTCGGACCCCGAACGTCCTGAACCCCTAGGGGAACCTGCGACGGGCGAGCGGGGTTGGTCGGCCGTCTTGTGTATGTTCACAACCGGTGGATGCACTCGGTGTTCCCATACGCCCAGAGTTATGGACATGTGCATGGTCGTGCCAAGCCAAGACGTGGCCATAAAACTGCGTCCGGAGATAACTGGACGCTCCTCGTGCAGGGGTGTTGGCTGCACCTGTGCACGGTGGGGGAGAGCGTCGTGAGACGGCGAGTCCGGATGGGGGGGGAGAAGTGGACCCGCGCGTCCCATAAGTGCGAGTGACGGGTGGGGGTTCCAGCCCAAGGCCGTCACCCGTGCCTGTCCGCGGCCCGGCAAAGGTCCCCGGGGGCCGGGGTCGCGTGACTCGGCATAGTAAGTGGATGTCTGACTATGCGCAGGAAAGCTAAGGCAGGGTGGCTGGGGGAGAAGCGGAATCCCGCTCGGATTTCTTGGCTAGACGGGGTCCCTTAAGGGGGCCTTGCCCTTAGATTTCCTGGGCAGGTTGAACGAAAGGCACTTAGAAATCGCAGCCGGTTGCCTTCTAGCTTTCGAACGCAACGGTCGTGCGTCCGTCGGTCGGTCGGGTAGAGGAGGGAGACTCCCGCGTCCCCTCCGCGGGAGGGACGTCTCCGTCTACCGCGGCCGGCCGTTCTCCCAAGGAGAGGACGGTTCGCTCGGGGTTGGAACCAACTCGTGGGTCCTCCGGGAATGTGAGCGAACTCTGAACGTCAGAGTTATTGCTCGACCCAGCCGAGTCCTTCACCACCATATTGGGCGATGGCGCCGAGCGAAACCGGAGCACACGATCGTAAACGGGAGACACGACGGTCGATCGAGGAGGATAACCAAGTCGACCGATCGATCGTGCGCGCACACAATAAAATAAAAATGTAAACAACGCACACAATGGAATATACAGGTAAACAAGTCCGTACAGGGACACAAAGCGCAGCAGAAATGAGCGAAACAGTGCGTGAGAAGCGACCGTGGCGTGGGCCCAAAGTGCTGAGAGTAACGCCACGTGTAAATACAATGACGCCGGTCGATCGCGATCGTTAAGGACACGAAGGCGAGCGAGAATTGTGACAACTGAAAGAAAGGGGTGCAAACCAATTGAGGAAGCAAATTCAGGGCGAAAAAAACACGTAAAATACCGAGGGTTAGAAGTTGGTGCACAAGAGAGGGAGACCGGCGCAAAACAAGATGGCGACGAGACCGCTCACGATCGTCGCGCGGGAGGTTGTGAAAACCGGAGCACACGATCGTAACACGACGTCGATCGAGGAGGGTATACAGGTCGATCGACCGTGCGCACAATAGCAATATAACACAATGGAAATATAAAAGTAAACAAGCTCGCACAGTGACAGAAACGCAGTAGCGATGAACGAAACCGTGCGTGGGCAACGACAGTGGCGTGAACCAAAAGTGCTGAGTAACGCCACGTGTAACAGCAATGCCGAAGGCGATGCGATCGCCACGCACACGACGCCGATCGAAAAATGTGGCAATGAATGGGAGGGGTGTAAACAATGTAG
This sequence comes from Conus betulinus, assembly GCA_016801955.1. Classification (NCBI taxonomy): domain Eukaryota; kingdom Metazoa; phylum Mollusca; class Gastropoda; order Neogastropoda; family Conidae; genus Conus; species Conus betulinus. The sequence goes on along the minus strand of JADBJO010000049.1, from coordinate 880,001 downwards.
GAGCAATTTCCGAACGACAAACCACGTGTAATTGCGTGGGCTAGAAAGCTGGTGCGACAAGGAATGGAGACTGGCGCAAAACAAGATGGCGACGAAACCGACCCGCGATCGTCGCAGATGAGATAGTGGAATCGTGATACAAGTAACGGCGAGATTAGAAATCGGAATTTAGGGGCAAAAGGCCGTAAAGGCGAGTGAGAATGCAAGGCCGATGGACAAAGGGAGGCCGAGAAAACGCGAGGGACGTGGCGATGGAAAATGCCGATCAACCTCGAACCGGTTACGCAAATAGACAAGAACCGGGAGCACCACGATCGCGAGAAAATTTCAGCGAATAAGGTTAGAATGCTAGCCCATCCGATAACCTCACACGTCAAGATATAAGCGGAAGCCACAGATAAATGAGTACAGAGTGCAAACACAGCAATCTTTACACAAAGGCAAAGTATAGGCGAGACAGAGCACAAGACTTATCTTGCTTGGGCGACAGGCCGAAGTAGAATGACGGACAGTACACGATCTTCGGCATCTTCCGTAATCGGAAGTAGGGTGGGCGTCACGTGACTATCTTATGACTGCATTTGCCACAAAACTTCGGCCTGACAGAGCTATGGGGCGGGGTTCGTGATCTTTAATGCCATACGAACTTGCATTGCTACCATGCTGTTCACTCACTCAAACTCCCTCAGACACAACCACAGACAGGTCCTCACCGGTTCTTAGGTTTGAGGGTGTCTTTGGCTTTGGTGCGCTCATAGCTGGGGCAGCCCTCGTTCTTCCAGTTGTTCCAGTTCTCTTCTCGTTGCAACACATGCTGCCACAAGTTTTGTTTATGACTGATTAGTAATACATTTCGGCTTCAAACTGTCTTTTAAAACAAAAAAAACAATACTGACATCTGACACAGTTCTGATTCAGTCCACCCTTTCATGAGGACAAGAACATCTACAGGTTTTAATTACCAGACCTTTCTGCTGCTGTGTGTGGAAAAAAGAGAAAGCAGGATATAAAAGACTCATTAAGTATTCTTAGTCCATCCATTCCTCTCTCTCTCTCTCTCTTTTTCAGAGTTGATTAAATTCAGCAGAAATCAACCTCTCCTTCACATCTCTGCACTTTCAACTCAGAGTAAAAACTAATGAGACTTGGACACACACACACACACGCATATGCGCAAGCAAGCAGGCACACACAAACACCTCTACATGCCTGCTTTAACACACAAACAAAATTCACAAATCTTCTCCATTCAAAGATGAACTGTGCACACAGCTGTCTGCTCTGAACTGTGAGAAAAAATATTGTACATGCATACACACACATACTCGCACACAAACACACTAACACACACACACACACACACACACACACACACACACATGCACACAGGGTATCAAATAAATATACTAGTAAGAAACCTGACTCTTAAGTCTTTAGAACTGACCCTACTCTCAAAAACAAGACAAACAAGAAGGGTAACTCTTTACTCCCAAGATTCCCTTCCTACTCTCAAAACCCTTGAAGGCTGCTCATTTCACACCAGTCTACCTTCACAATGCTGGCAAACTTGTCACCACTGGGAGGAGTTTCCCGTATCAACTGGTACACCTTGTCTTCAGAGGTCTTTACCCACTGCGTCTGGTCCTCGCTCAGCATCTGTGCAGCATCTGTGCAGCAGCCTGCGTGTCCAACACAGATCACAAGAAAACATGTATGACACGACATTGTGACAACATTTGTCTGTCAACACAGATAACAAGAAAACATGTATGACACGACATCTGTGACAACAATTGTCTGTCAAAACATATAACAAGAAAACATGTATGACATGACATATGTGACAACATTTGTCTGTCAACACAGATCACAAGAAAACATGTAAGACATGACATCTGCAAAAATTGTCTGTCAAAACATATAAAAAGAAAACATGTATGTCTTGACATCTGCAACAATTGTCTGTCTGTCAAAACAGATCACAAGAAAACATGCACGAAAGACTCCACACCTGCTATGAGGTTTTTCCACACAGATCACAAGAAAACTTGCACTTGCACAATCAGAGATGATACTTGCTCAAACAGATGAAAAGAAAAATATGAATGTATGTACGTCTACAAAAGGTTTGTCCAAACAGATGAAAAAAACATGCGCCATTTATCAAATGATGTTTGTCCAAAACAAATGGAAAAAATGTACAAATGGACATCTACGATGAGCTTTGTCAAAATTTGGAATCAGTGACTCTTGCCTACTGAAAACTAGCTGACGGCAACAGTCATCTTCCGATTTTGTTGAAGAGGTGGCTTGTTCCTCGTCTTCAGCCTTCCAAATGAAAAGATCAACAAAGGTTCTGCTGTTATGTTTGTTATTAATCTCACTTTCAGCTGAGCTGATGAGATCGACGATAATAGCAGAAGTGCGCTTGCCATCACAGAGATCGTTAATCTAAAAAAAAAAAAAAAAACAAACAATTACACATGTTAAATCCCATTCCATCTTTCAACAGTAATCTGTTACAATAAGCAGCCTTACGTTTTAAAGCACACAGTGTGTCACCCACACACACACTCAGACACAAATGACATGAACTGATCTGTTGCAATAAGCAAACTTACGTTTAAAAGTGCACAGTGTCACCCAACACACTCAAGACACAAATGAAATTAACTGATCTGTTGCACTAAGCAGTCTTACGTTTTAAAGCACACAGTGTCACCCACACACACTCAGACACAAATGACATGAACTGATCTGTTGCAATAAGCAACCTTACGTTTAAAAGTGCACAGTGTCACCCACACACACTCAGACACAAATGACATGAACTGATCTGTTGCAATAAGCAACCTTACGTTTAAAAGTGCACAGTGTCACCCACACACACTCAGACACAAATGACATGAACTGATCTGTTGCAATAAGCAACCTTACGTTTTAAAGCGCACAGTGGCAGTCAGGTACTGAAAGAGGATCAGGAACTGGACGAGGACATAGCGTCGGAAATTGCTGTCCGACAGCTGCAGATCCAGCAACTGCAACAACAACCTTAACACAATAGATGTGAGCCTACCTGAAAAGTACGGCTGAACACAACAAACAACTGAACAAGACAGGCATAACATTTCAGTAAAAGAACACAATGAAACACATTTCAACAAAAGAATACAAAGAATGAAAGAGGACACTTCTGCATAAAGAACACGGTAAACAAGACTGACATAACATTTCTGCAGAAGTACACATTAAAGAAAACTCAAGACTACTAAACATTCAGCGAAAGAACACAAAGAATGGAATGAGACATTTCCGCAGAAAAAAACAGTGACACAAAAGAGAGACACAATCTTTTAGACAGAGAACAGAATGACTAAAATAATCCTGATACACACACACAAACCATATCAGCAAAGAAAGACAATGAAACCAAAAGCAAGACACAATATGTCAGCAAAATAACAAGTTGAATGAATTAATCCTGACACAACCTTTCAGCTAAAGAACAGAATGAATGAACAAGACCAGTATAACATTTCAGTATAGAAGACCTTGAATGAAACAAGATATGTTAGCAAAAGAACAAAATAACTAAAAGAAGATAGACGAAACATTTCATCAAAAGAACAAAGTGAACGAAACGAGACATTTCAGAAAAAAAAAAACAAACAAACAAGAGAGACACAACATTCTAACAAAAAAAAATGAAACAACACTGTCACAAAATTTCAGCAAAAGAACACTGCGAATGAAACCAGAATGGCATAAACTTTCAACCAAAGAACACAATAAATGGAACAAAACGTATCAGGAAAAAAACATGATGAATAAAACAAGACATATACAACATTTCAGCAAAGAACAAAATGAATGAAAAAGACAATACATTTCAGCAAAGAACACAATAAAAGGAACAAAACAGATGAAACATTTCAATTAAAATAGGCAATCTTTGTAAACAACTCTTAAATTATAAGCAACTGGCACAAGAACGATATATATATATATATATATATAAATATATATATATATATTTTTGTTAAAACTTTGATTAAAATGTAAGTGATAAAGCCTACAGCGCTGTTTTTTTGCTGGTGCAGTCGTCAGGATACCCTGACGACTGCACCAGCAAGAAACAGCGCTGTAGGTTTTATCACTTACATTTTAATCAAGTTTTTTAACAGATGCCGCTCCCAACCCGGTTGAGCACTTTTTAAAAAATTATTGTTGGTTAGCAACACAATTATTATTTTATATATATATATATATATATATATATATATATATATATATAAAATAATAATTGTGTTGCTAAAACAAAAAGAAAACAATAAATTAAACAGGGCATGCACATCTTTTCCCCAAAGAACATTATAACTGAAACAAAAATGACACATTTCAGCAAAAGAATGCACGCTTTGAAAGGAAACATAAAGTTAGGTCAGCACAAGAGCAGGACATGAATTTGAGACTTTTTCACGCTAAGGATGCACAAGGTGATACGTTTAGCCAACGCTCTAGCCTTCCTGTCAGAAAATATCCCTGCATAAACTCAGCCTGAGACATACAGCTGAAGAAATCTGAACACCCGTCATATTTTTAAGCTCTTCAGGAAGAAGAAAGAGGAGGAGGAAAGGCTGGAGCTGTAGGTATGTCTGGCAGCACCTTTTCACTGGTCAAATACTTGGCGAAGAAGTTGGCGGACTGGTCACCTCGTCGGATCAGCTTCTTTCTCTCTGGGACATCAGGTCATCCAGCTTGCAACTGGAGAAGGCGTTCAGCACTTCATCCGAGTACTGTCATCAACAAACATCAATAACAGATGTATGTAATATGTCATCAGCAAACATCAATAACAGATGTATGTAATATGTCATCAACAAACATCAAAAACAGATGTGTGTAATACACTACGAACACACACACATACAAAATGAATAAAAGCATATCTGTATCCTCATGATGAAGAAAATGAAAGGCAAGAAAAAAAAAGGAAGATAAATGTTCTGTAGATATGAAATAATATGATGGTTAATATATTTTTCTCCTTTTTTTCAGGAACTTTTTACTCCAGTTAGAATACAGCAAAAGTCTTTTTGTTGAGCGAGGCACAAGCACAATTTGTGGTCTGTTTTCGAAGTCAACAAGACATCGCAGACACTGAAATTTTCGAAAAGAGTGATTATAGGTCTGTACGGATTAGAAAACTTTGTTTATAGAAATGATTCGCTTTAGTGTTTGGCAATGTGGTGAAAACTTGAAAGAAAAAATTTTTTTTTTCAGTGTGTGAGGACCTTTTCATGCAATGTTGAAAAATACGCTTATGTAATTATCACCAAATAGAAAGAATTTGTATATAAATAGTGCAAAAGATTAGTTGTTCATCATAAGGGGGAATTCTCTTTTGTTTCGTCTAACTAGTTGTTTTGCTGATGTTGCATGAGCAAGAGTTTGACACACTGGAGTCAGAGGAATGAAATGTGATCTCCCTGATGTCACTGTGTGGACTCAGTGGGCAGTATGGACTTGGCAGGCACTAGATCTTACAGTATTTTTCAATAAATGTACATACTGCAATGCACTTTTTCTATTATTTCCTGGGAAAAATTGTGAAGAAAACAAACATATTGCACCTGGATTTCAAATTGATAAAAATGACAAACAAAATCTGAAATAAACAAACATATGGGAAGGGCCAGTCCTTTTGTTATACTGACAAATAAAATCAGTGGCAAAAGATCCAATCTGGCCCCTCAAGAGATACGAATATCTCAAGGCCCTTACTTATCTCTTCTTCAATAACAAGTATTCTAATTCTTTAGCATTCATAATAAAAAAAAAAACACACACAAAAAAAAAAAAAAAAAAATGCTAAAGCATCTGGAAGAGTCAGCTTGTATATACAGGTAGCGTCTTGCTTTAGAATGATGGCATCCTGTGAATAGACCTAAACAGATTTGGACTGTGCTGAAATCTGTATTGAAACTGACTACCTCCCACAAAGGCAGCCATGAATACAAACCATAACGAAAGCCCTCCAGGCTGCTTTGTCGAAGCACTGGATGGGCTTGCGAAAGTAGTCCTGCAAAGACCAGAACTTGCGGTAGAGGTTGTAGTCAACCACCGTGGACCTGCACATCAAAGCACAGTAAAATCTGCCTCACTAAGAACTGCCCATCAAAAAACAAAATCATGAGGGGGGGGGGGGGGGCGGGGGGGGGGGGACAAAAGCAAAGAACATGGGACAAAAATGTACATTTTTTTTTTATTTCTGACACAACAGCCACTCATATGCTTGAATGTACTGGAAATAAGACACAAAGAGAAAGACTACATAGTGACCCACTCTTAAACTCTTCAAATAGAACGGTTTCTAAAACAGCTCTGGCAGCCCCAGAAAGGGATTACCTTCACGAAAAGGAAATGCATTCTATTTCCTGTTTGTACCACCAGCACAGTGTACACTAATATCCGTGAACAGGCTTTAGCAGCAACAAGGAGCATTCCCTAACAAGCACACATAACAAACGCCACATGCTAGTCACACTACACCAACATTCCCTTTTCCTTTTAATGCTATCAACACACACAGCCCAAGACTATCTGATACATTATCCAATTGCTGATTATACATGAACACACATTTCACTGGACATCTAGGCCCATATTATACTACCACCAATTTCCTTTGTTACAACTAGCACTTGCCATTATGATAGGGCTCCTCAGCAGCCAGGCTAACAGATGGAATACTGTGGATTGAGTTTAACTCTCTATTCTCACTGTTTTGTGTGTGTATATATGTGTGTGTGTGTGTGTGTGTGTGTGTGTGTGTGTGTGTGTGTGTGTGTGTGTGTGTGTGTGTGTGTGTGCATGTGTGTTGTGTGTGTGTGTGCATGTGTGTATGTGTGTGCATTGTTGTTTTCATGGGGGTTGTTGTTGTTTTCTGCTTTTGTTTTCTAACTGTCATGGGCATTATTCACACCTTGCTCCTTAAATAATTTGTTTGGGCAAGAAAATACGAGGAAAAAAGCACTTGCAATACGGTCACAATACTCCACTGTCAAAACTAGAACTTATAACATCAATTCTAGCTTCCTCAGTCCAATGCAGCCCTTACCATTCTAATTCTAGGTTCTCTGGTCAAAACCATTTCAGAACTTCCATTCTGAATACCATTTTCTCCCCCTTTTGGGGGACAGCAAAATAATGAAATCAGGATAGCCACAACACTCAACTTCAATCACAATCATGACACACTTGAAAAAAGAAGAAGAAAAAAAAAAAAAAAAAAAAAAACCCATACACATGCAAACTCACGAACAAGTTTTATGACATAAGTACTCACGAGTCCATCTCCCCATCTTCTAAATCAATTTTGTCTGCCTTGAGGACCGACTCTCGACTGAAAAAAACAAAAGCCAACAAAAATAATTCTGCACAACTACTATCTCCATTTTTAATTTTTACAAGAATCCTGATGTGTGGTGATTTCCTCGCCAAGTGGGGATTTGCATTTGTTTGAACAGGTCAGAACGAAAAAAAAAAATCAGCAAAACTATCTGTCTTTCTCAGCTTTCTCATTTTTAAAAAAAATACGCATTGCAAATAGGTAAACAGCCGTATGTTCAATACATAAATGGATGAATATGAACAAAGAATGAATAAATCAAATATGGCAAAAACAGCAGACACATCAACATTTAATTTGTACATTCATTATCCTTCCTAGGAGATCGCTGTATGAAGCAGAGAGTTTTCAATTCACTATAAATCATGTGAACTCACCGCTTTCGTGTCTGAGCCTTTGAGTCAAATACAGTCACGTTCTCCAAGTTGAACTGGCTCATCAGGTTTAGTGCTGTAACACAACAAATGTTCAACCATTACACCTTTTTCTGTTATTTCTTGACCAGAGCTCTGAGGTCTACTGCTGGCAATATTTTTGCACATGCAACAATTTCTAATGCCATCATGAAGATACCCATATTTTGTCCTAGCGGAAGACATCTAACATGACATAAGTGTGCAAGCATTTTTTTTTTCATGTGTGTCATCCATTCCATGGGCACATGATGGCTGACTCTTACAGACAGATGGAAAGGGATTAAAGCGTACATTTTTTTGTTGTTTGTTCTGTTTATCTTTCTTTTTCAATGTGCAAGACCACTTACAAGACATTAGTTTTAAGTCAATCCAAAGGACACGGAAGGGTCTGGAATCCACACAGACGCACACTCCAGCGAGAAAATCTAAAACCTAAAAAACCTAGCTACTTTATGTGGGGATCAAACCCAGGTTATATGTATCAAATGAATAATGCTTTGTCTACTACACTAACTGGCCCCTACAAAATAGATAAGGATTTGTCTAATACAGTGAAACCTCCCAAAGATTCCTTGAATGAAGACTCCATCCCTAAGCCTTTTTCTTTCCAAAACGTTCTACTCTGTGTTTTTGTACTGGATTCACCTCCCAAAGAACATTCCCTCCCTATCCAGATCCCATATATCAAGTCAACATCGAGAGATTCAACCGAACTCACAGATACAAAAAAAAAAAAAAAAAAAAAAAAAAAAAATGACAATAGCATTTGACAGCAGCATAAAAATTCAATGCATTCTAAACCCTATTCCTGAAGACTAACTATAGCATCGTACATCTTTTTTCTTTACATTTACCTGTCCAAACAAATGCCTTATCCCCACTTGGCATGGAACAGTGCCATACATGAGGATTCTCATGAAAAATAAAGAGAGAGCAGGGAGCTAGTTCTACCAAATACCACCGAAGCCTGCACAAGTGACCTCCATAGTGAGCTCACACCATGGCAACCTGATTGAAAAACAGGGCCACGACTGGGCTCCCTGGGCAGCACAGGACACCAGTGGTTTCTTCTGCATCCATCAGAATGCTGCAGATCTCTGAGTAAACCACACTCTGAGAAATAATCAGGGGAAGGAGGGACTGGAATGATCATGACTGAACACAGTGGCTGAAATCTGTCATCATTTTTTCCTGTTCATTTGGTTGTTTTATATGAAACAGCCAAACTCAACAATAAAGTTAACTAACGTTTCTATTTGCTGCCAACCTGTCATAAGATTATGTCAGGCTTCAAACATACTGAGACATTAACATTATTATGCTGTTCAACTGGAAAAACAATTAAGACAAAGTTATACTTTGATATAAATACATTTTGTTTTTTAGAACAACTGACTAGGATGAATATACAAGGAAAAATCTTCAGCGGACAAAATATCCAATATAAAAAGTCTATGAAACCTAAATATTCTGTTAAAAAAAAATGTGTCATACTGACAGCTTTTTTTTGCAACATAACATGTCATCTCATTTTGATGACATCATTCTCAAAGAGAAGCCTACATTTAAACGCAGCAATCAGATTCCAATCTTTTTGTTCCCTGGACACATGGATGTTAGACACCACACACACACACACACACACAAACACACACACTCCAAACCTGATTTTTCCGAGAGAGGAAAAAGCCTGGATAAAAAGAGCTGAATGCGGCCACAAAAGACTGTGTTCTGCGACTTGGACAGGCGGCGAATTAGATCTGCAACATAGAGTCACCATTTCCCTTTAGCTCTCATGTAATGACGCCATCACCAACATTTAACTGCACATGTATGTATATACACATACACACAGAGGCATATCCCACACACAGAAAGTAATAAACAAAAAATAGTAAAAAAATCAACAAAAATCATACAAAATATCCAAGGTGAAATCTTTCATGCTTTGTAGGTGTGAAGAAGTTACAATACGACAGAGTACAATTTCTCATACAGGAAACCTTTATCAACGCGAGCAGAATGACACAGGAGACAACAAACAATTACAGAAACTGTTGATTTTATTGGGAAACAGACACACTACTCTAAACCAATGCTGCTTGCACTACTTACTCAACAAGGGTATACACACATAAAATGCACACACAGCACTAGATAACTCCCCCTTCTGCCACAGAAAAAATTCCAAGTTTGTTCATAAACTCCTCATCTGACAAGTTCACACACTAACAGAAGACAAAATGTAAAATATAGATTATCGTTAATTGAAAATTAGCATCCCCTTTGATTGTGAACACTGTTATACAGAACACACAGAAAAATGTAAATAAATGTGGGAAACCTTAGTGTGCAATAACAGTAAATCTTACATGAGTTGAGTCTGAGAGCACAGCTCTCTCTGGTAAGCTCTCCATCAAAATAAGAGAGACATACACAAAAGAAAACAAAAACAAAGATAGAGAAAACTAATTCTAGAAAGGAAAGGCAGGCTAGTATATATAGCCGCTAGAGACAGGCAAATATTTCACGTTTTATTCACTGTATGAAAAATTGCACATTACATGTATGATGAATGCATGCTTGAACACATGCAAGTACAGTTTTGTTTACAATTTATGAGCTGCTCTAAATAAAAAAGCAAGCAAGCAACCAACCAACAACAAACAAAAAACAACTTTAAAAATCTGAACAAATGACCCTTAAAAAAATTACCAAATTACCACAAAATAGGAAAGACCCTCGAAAACTCGGAAATGAGATTCACTGCGACATAAAATCATTGACTCTTAAGGGGGGGAAAAAAAAAAAGACAAAAGAACAAAAACACAAACATGACAAGACAAGGCAGAATCTACCAAATATAGAGGGAAACACTGAAGAACGGAGGACAACAATTGACGAAGCTGAAAAGACAGAACCCACACCTTCCCTAGCCACTCCTTAGACTTGCAACTAAACCTAAAGGCAGAATAAAAATTAACCCCACGCTATCATCCTCTTCAATAATCACAGTGACCAAACTTTCAATTTCCAGGTGATGATTTGCAAATATTAATCTGTTATTGGTAACTCCCAAGGAACAGACAGTGCTAGAGTGTGAAAGGCCACTCTTGTGTTTCTGTACAAGGGACTCAAAATGGAAAAAAAAGGCTCGTAAATATATGGCACAAATGCAGAGTCGCACATAAGAAAACCGCTTACCATTGCACATTCTGAGGAGGTAGTTTTTGCCAGCATCAAAAAAGGGTTCCTGTAGACAGGGAGGTAAGTACTTCATTAAAAATGGAAATTGCACTCAGCAATAAGGATATTTCAGGAATAGGTCACACTTTCAGGGAACTGCTCCACCAAACAAATGAACTAACAACAAACACTGCTATTGATATAAGTTACATTACAGGTATGCATGTGTGTGTGTGTGTGTGTGTGTGTGTGTGTGTGTGTGTGTGTGTAGTAGAGTGGGAATGGGGGGGAAGGGAGAGAAAAGTAGGATGGTGAGCATGCACCTAAGTGTTTGTAAGTTGTGCATTGATACATACATGCGTGTCTATATGTGTGTGTGTTTTGTGTGTTTATGTGTGTGTTTATATGTATGTGTGTGTGTTTATGGTGTGTGTGTGTGTGTTTTATGTGTGTGTTTTATATGTATGTGTGTGTGTTATGTTGTGTGTGTGTGTGTGTGTGTGTGTGTGTGTGTGTGTGTGTGTGTGTGTGTATGAGAGTGAGTGTGATAAATCCAAACAATCTTGGTATGGATCCAGTATCCGATCAATCTTGTTAGAGGTCTGCGCTCACCCAGTTTCCAATTTCCTTCCAGTTCTCAACGTTATCTTTCCAGTCAGTCGTACTAAGTCAGGCTGGGGATATACTCTGAAGCAAAATGGAAGACAGTGACAGAAAAACAGGGACAATCAGAGCGCACCCACCGATTTCCAGGTCAAGACGCGATCTTCCACAAAGTCAAACATCTCTTGGCAGTCTTCCAGCACCATCATGTCAAAGACATCTGCCAGCATCAGGAAGGGCGTGGAGGCTGAGCACATTTCTGTGGAACAGCCATCATCATCATTACATGTGAACATTATGGGTGCATTTACTATCAATGACGTCAGTCTTTACTATCAGAACAAGACCCTTCTGCTGTTTGGACCTCTTGAAATTCTGCATAGCTTGTAATTGGACTATAGTTGAAGATACAGTAATTCGTCATGATACAAAAAGCATAAAGAATATGGTGTACACAGGTAAAAATTCTTTGCCTGAAAATTTGTTCACGTCTTGTCACTCTGATGATCAAACATAATCTTCCTGTATGTTAGCAAAATGATACCTTTGTGAAAGCGCCTGAATTCAGGATTCATCCCCAGGTAAAAAAATCACTTGTGCCATTGATTTCAATTCAGTCACATCCTAAATATTCAGCTTTGGCCCTTTTAGGATCCTTGCATGTTTCTATCTCTTCGAGAGCTATGATTTCCATATACAACATTCTCTCTCTCAAGACAAAAAAACGGAAGACACACACAAGCAACTTGAACACATGTATACATGCACATATTCCCACACTAATAAGTGAACACGTGAAACGTTCATGATCAAAAACACCACTCATCCTCTTCATTTCCAGACCTTTGGTCACAGCATCCACTGCCATGGCGATCAGCTGCTTGAAAGCCACACACCCCTGATCAAGTACCTGGTTCAGGTAAAAACATGAAAATAACCTGTAAATCTGAAGAGAATTAAAGAGTTTATCGATAACAGATCTTTCAGGACACATACACACACACACATACACACGCACAAACACACACACACACACGCACACACACACACAACACACACACACACACGCGCACGCGCACGCGCACGCGCACACACACACAAACACACACACACACAGATACATACATACACACAACACTGATGCTGACGCTGATTCCTAAAACGGAAAGAATCCAGACTTAACAGATAAAATGTAAGCTTAATGGGAAATCAGAAAAAAACTACCCATTTTGATGACAGAAAAAAACATTCGCTCTATCAAGACAGACAGAATGTGAGAGAGATAGTGAGAGAGAGGAACAGCGAGGTCAAATGCTATGCACTAAGATAACTTGAAAATTTGGAACTCAAAATAATGCAAACTAAATCTATAGGTACCTGACAGTGACGATGATCTTAGAAAACATAACTTATGTAAAGGTACCTGACAGTGACGATGATCTTAGAAAACATAACTTATGTAAAGGTACCTGACAGTGACGATGATCTTAGAAAACATAACTTATGTAAAGAGAGCTTATGCTGCATTTTTCTGAATCTCTAAAGTTCCTATGATACATCAAGAGCAATCTGAAACTTTTTAGTGGAAAAAAAAAAAAAAAAAAAAAGAAAAAAGCAGAAATGAGACATGTCCTTCCACTACAATCACATCGCTACTTTGCATGCAAAAAATTTTCACATTACACTACTGCAAAATGCTTTGGGTCTGTGGCAAGTAAAAAACTGGTGCAATGGAAAAGTTTTAATGCTGTCCATTTTGCTGTTGTATGAAAACAAAAAACTATCTGAGCCTCTGAATCTCACACAGTGACACACACACACACACACACACACACACACACACACACACACACACACACACCACACCAGACCTGTTAGCCTAACACTGCTCCTGGTATACTTTTTAAGAAAATTGAGTATGATTTACAAAGTGTGTGAACACATCTTCCAAATTTTGGTAATAGTGGAGGATGGTGAGCTGAGGGTGAAGGGGGGGGGAATTCACTGGGCTGAGGGAAGGGGGAAGAATTCATCTTCACCACCAGCAGACAGCACACACAGCAGCGAGATTAGAGGAATATCCAATCCTCCAGTGATTACAGCAGAAATACTTTCTCCCAATACAAATTATTTTCAAGCCAGATTCACCAACATACATTGGCACAAATCATGCTCTGTAGCCAGTTTCTTTGATATTTCAGGGCCTGTAGTCCCTGCTGTTGTTCCAACATATTGCATACTGTCAAACACTCCAACACCGCCTGATGCAATTTTGCCTGTGAGAAATAGCAAGAGTTTTTGCCCTTTGGTCAAAGCGCACCAAGACAAATACAATGGTTTCACACTGCATGTGCTAGTACTGCTCTAGAACTTCACCTCCAGATTTTTTCTTTTTTTTTTCTTTCTTTTTTCTTTCCAGTTTGTCATATTCATCATTTTTTTTTTTGCCCAAACATGTGTACAAATTACGGCAAAATTGTATGGGTAAACAGGTCTGATACACTATGCACACTTCCTTGAAAAAACACATCACAAATACTTACTATTAGGCTTCTCAGCACCTCTCTCATGGCCTGATCAAGCGCTGCCTTCTTTTCCTGGTCACTGAAAAAATTACAATCACACCAAGCTTTTCAGAACTGTTGAACTTCTCAATTCTAACATTCAGAAATCCTTACAAACTGTGTCTGGAACTGGGATTTTCTTCTTTCTCAGCCCCCTCACAGGCATCACTCTCATGTCATTCATTCCTGCTCACCCTCCTCCCCAGGCCTCTCATCCTCTCGCCATCCCCTCCACCTTCCTCTCATATACAGCCAAACTCTGCGCAGCCCCTAAACTCACAGTCCACAAGGAGAAATTTCGGTCAGATCAGTTTGGGGGCAACCCACTAGAGGGGGCACTGAACTTGCTGCAGAGTCTATTTCAGTGGTGTGTAGTGGTGCCTGTTCCAACATTTAAAGGACATCATCTATCTAGCCTCCTACTGGTGACAATAAGTAACTACCTTGTCACACAGCCAATGCGAGCAAGCGCCTCCTTCCAGACGGTGCCATGACACCCATCTAGTCACAGTCCACATGAACTTACGACAATGACAACTTACCATCATGGGCATAAACATGGATAGGAAATCAAAACTGAGATCAAAACAGAAAGAAAGCAAGAAGGGTCAGAAGTTTAAAAAAAACACACCAACCTATTCTTTTTTTTTGTAAGGCTCTGGATGATGAACATGTTGCAATGGAGTTCCTTACTGGTCTGAGACTACTTGTCAAAGCTCTTGTCCTCAATTAGGTAGGTCCATGAGACACAGACACTTGCATGGTTGGCCAAGAAATGTGCAAAACACTCTCTGAGAGACAACTGTTGGGTCTCCAAAACTGACTGGTTCCAGTCTCCCCACCTGAGCCCACAGCACATTAAACTGTTCATAAGAGCTAGCAGCAGGATGGAGGAACACACGGAAAGGGGGGGGGGGGGGGGGGACAGAGGGAACCCTTACACTTCTGATGGTTTGGAATTCAAGAATCCCCAACCAGCAGTCTACAACAGTAACCACTGCACCACGACTGTAGATTTAAACTGGGTGTCATAACTGGAGGTAAACCAAAAGGCATACCTTTATTACAAATTCCCTTTTTCTTTTTCAAGATTTCTCTCCCACTTCTGTGACAGAATAAAATCTCTCTCAGCATAAATGATTGGAAATGTTCACATTCACACATTTGCACAAGAAAACTTTTTTCCTTTTTTTCCCCCCATTTAGAGTAATCCACGCTCAGCACTGATAAATATATCATAATTAAAATTAATCTTTTTTTTTTGTGCTCTGTAACCTTATGGTCACTGAGCCAATTCTATATCAACTCGTAGATGATTCACATGAAGAGGTTTCCTTCCTTCAATATTCAATAAATTTTACAGTAACTGAATGGAAATGGACAAAGCATAAACAAATCACATATGATGCAAATGGCTAATATTAAGAGAAAAAAAAAATTGACAAAAGAGAGACAGAAACAGAGACAGGAAGAAAGAGAAAAAAAAGATTCTATGGAACTGCACACAATGCAGATCAACAGTTCTCTCCTGCTGGATGAAGAGAGACAACAATCACACATAGCGGCAATGTATTAAATAATACAGGGAAACAAATACATTATCAAGTAATCATTACTGGAAGAAAACCTACTTTCCACGGTAACTGTCCACAAAACTGAAGCACAGGCCTGCATCTTCGTTGGTTATCGCATTTCTTACAATGTCCTGCAAGGAAAACGAACACGTGACATTCATGCCATTAAACAATCACACAAATATACCTCCTCAAGTTGAATGAAACAAACAGAATATGCATTACATTCAAAATAAATGTATCACACTGAAAACATTTCACTTACGCAGCAGTTAAGAAGCCCATATCTAACTGGATACTCCACGATTTGGCTGCAGTTCAGAAATCACACTGAACGGCAATATGGCCCATTGCGACCATTCACTTAATCAAAATATCATTCTGTGTTTAAAAAAAATGTTATAACTTCAAAAAGAAATGAATGTTGACTGTTCTCAATTTTTTTTTTTTCTTTTTTTTTTTTATTTCAAGTCCAACAGAGTTGTGACTTGTCTGAAAAGCTTTGTCTTGCTGGTCGAGCTCCCACCAGTGAAATGACAGTACAATGGAAACACATCATGACCTATAAATCTTTGCTGAAGCCTTGTTATTGCCATATTGTCGTAAACATTTTTTTACTAAACTTCTCACAAATGACAAAGAATGGTTTGTTCGAAATACAAACAGATGTGACTGAACATATTGGGGCAATATGTAACTCCATGAGTAAGTCACTGCTCATCTGTTACAAACTTGAAAGATCAATGCTAACGTGCCCAATGCACAGCAAGGCTGGCACAAACATTCTGCTAACTGAGAAAACATGTGCTTGCCGCCCAAGCTGTATTTCCCCTTTCTTCCACTTTCTCAGGGTGCAACTTACCTCTACCTCTGAACACCAAAAAAACAAATTGTGAAATCTGTTACAAATAAAAGGCGAATTTAAAGTTCTCTCAGCCAGCTCTTAGGGGCATGCTCTTCCCTGCCAGGGCAGAATGGAGTCGTGGCACTTTTTTTTAACATTTTACCATCAGATCTTCTTCTTTCCTAAAACATCCGTCATCATCACTTTGATGGTTCTGGTGTGCAAAAATTTGTAAAGATCTTTCCGTTACAAGGATCAGGGGCGTTCCATCAAAAACAACTTAGCCTATTTAGGCTTTTTACACCCTTTCTGTTTGTATATTTCTTTTCTTTTTTTTCATGACCGTTGGTCCGGTCGTACGCTAGCTCAGTCCTATTAAGTATTATCCATCAAATTTCATATTTTATTTAATTCATACTTCATGTTTATCTATGAGGTTCTTAAAAACATTCATACTACTAGGTGCACGTTTGATGGTAACTGTTAGTTCATTCAAAAAATTGGTTACTCTGTTAGATTTTCTCAAATTAGTTCTTGAATACTGTTTTAATATCTTATCTTCACTGTTCCTTGTAATATTTTTGTGCGGAGTACAAAAAAAGCATGCTTTATCAACATCACCAATTCTATTAAATATCTTATATGCATGAATCAAGTCTCCTCTTATTCTTCTTGCCTTAAGTGTTGGAAGTTGTAGATATTTTAATCTTTCCTGATATGAGTAATCTTTTATATTATGAATCATCTTGGTTGCTCTTCTTTGTACCTGTTCTTGAGCTTCTGATTGTCTCTTTAGCATTGGATACCATACAGTGTTTCCATATTCAAGAACAGGTCTAACTAGTGACTTATACAATTGTAAAAAAGTGTCCTTTTCTACAAATGTAAAGGTTCTTTTTTATTATTCCAATCATTCTGTTAGCCTTATTAATACTTTTCGCGATATGATTGTCAAATAGCAATTTTTTTAAAGATCGAAAGTCACACCAAGGTCTTTCTCTTCCTCACATTCAGATACTTTTATTTCCTTGTCTCCAATTTTCATTATATAATCTTTCTGTGGGTTTGTTTTTCCAATATGAAGTACTTTACATTTTTCTGCATTAAAATGTATAGGTTCCAAGTATCAGACCACTGTACTAATGTTTCAATATCCTTTTGTAAATCCTTATTCAATTTCGGAGAGTTATAAAGTTTTGTGTCATCTGCAAAGATTTTACATGTCTTTAATTCTACATGGAGATCATTTATAAACACAGTGAATAGTATTGGTCCCTAAATACTGCAAATGTAGTATTACCAGCAACACAGCTGTTTTGTGTTTTTCAATGGTGTAAATTGCATATAAATGCAAGCGTTTTCCAGTATGAAGTACTTTACATTTTTCAGATTTTCTGCATTAAATATAGGTTCCAAGTGTCAGACCACTGTACTAATGTTTCAATATCCTTTTGTAATTCCTTATAAATGCAATTTCGGAGAGTTATAAAGTTTTGTGTCATCTGCAAAGATTTTACATGTCTTTAATTCTACACGGAGATCATTTATAAACATCGTGAATAGTACTGGTCCCTAAATAAGTGTAGCATTACCAGCAACAGCCATTTTGTTGATTTTCAAATGGTGTAAACTGCATATAAATGCTTCGCCTTTTTATTCTTTTGCCATACTTAATCTCTCCTGCGTACAAAACAGCCTTCAGTTTAATCTTTTTTCCCCATTGTTCTAGATAAGTCTTTTATTCTTCTTTGTATTTCCATTTGTTTTTCCCTTATTGTTTTCGTTTATAGACCAAATTAAAAGAAAGAAAATCTTCACTGGGCCTGACTCATTTGTTTTTTGGATGAACCTAGTCCAACTTTCTCCCGAACCCGATCTCCCCTTGTGCGTTTCTTTACATAGGAACATGGGGAGGTTTACTTTTTTTTTCTTTTTTTCTTCTTTTCTCTCTCTCTCTCTCTCTCTCTCTCTCCAAAAATGTAAACCTCCCCTTGTTCCTACTGTAAAGAAACGCACATGGGGAGATCGGGTTCGGGAGAAAGTTGGACTAGGCTCATCCAAAAGAGACAAATGAGTCAGGCCCAGTGAAGATTCTCTTTCTTTTAATTTGGTCTATAAAGCGAAAACAATAAAGGAAAAATAACGGGAAATACAAAGAAGAAGGCACAAGTAAAGGTAACACAAAGTAAAGGGAAAAATAAGTCTATGAAAGTGCCTCTCTGTCAGATAACATAGCATTTTCAATCGCATCTAAACGAGAACCTTGCCCATTTCAATTCAAAACATATATTTATATGGGCTGCTCTTATTTGTTCAAAACACTAAATTACCTGAAATTCAACGCAAGCGCTGGAAAACTCGAACTCAGTGGTGGCCGCCATGTTCCTGAATTACATTCTCCTTGGCTATACACACAGAAATTGGGCTCTCTCTCTCTCTCTCTCTCTCTCTCTCTCTCTCTCTCTCTCTCTCTCTGTGCGTGTGAAGAGCATGCCTGTGTCTCTAAATCATTGTCATCACTATCATTCTTGACATTATTTGTATTACCATTATTATTATTAAACAACAAACAAGTAGGAACTCTCGCTCCCATAAGAAAACCTAACACAGAGTAACTTTTATTCAAGACTGACAAAGCCTTTTAAACTTGAATAAAGTCAGACAAATACAAAGACGAACAATTATTATTATTATTATTTATCATCATTATTCTTATTGGTGGTGGTGGTGTTATTACTACTATTATTATTTTTTGTTGTTGTTATTGCTGTTGTTAGTATTTTGTAACTAATCATCTCAAAATGGGCGCAAAATGGATATTAACTCCTCTGGAACACATTCCACTGTGCTACAGTATGAAAAAATAAAAGATTGTTAGCTGTATTACAAACAAACAAAAAGGTCGGATGGTTGGGGTGGGGAGTTCATGTTGGAATGCCTCCACAGTGGATAAAAGATATTACCTCGTGTGAGAGCTCATTCTTCTCGTAAAGAACAAAAGAGAATTTGCGGTAGTCTGTTCCGGATTAATAAAAGAAAGGGTAAGACTGAGACTTGATGCAGCAAATCTGATGTCAGCCTGGATCATACTGGTTGTGTACGGGGTCAATCTATTTTGAAACTCATTGAAGTTCGT
Organism: Conus betulinus; assembly: GCA_016801955.1. Classification (NCBI taxonomy): domain Eukaryota; kingdom Metazoa; phylum Mollusca; class Gastropoda; order Neogastropoda; family Conidae; genus Conus; species Conus betulinus. The sequence goes on along the minus strand of JADBJO010000049.1, from coordinate 860,267 downwards.
GAGGCGAACCTTTCGTCTCCTACACAGCAGTGAAGGCCACCCCAGGCTGGTAAGCATGCATGTCATCCACACCGGACGTTCTCCTGTGTTGGCAACCACCTTTCAGCTTCACTTTGGACATCCTCCTCGCTCTTGACATGCTTGTCATTATGAGGGTCCATAACTGAGTGGCAAGCATATTCCAATACTGGTCTGACGAACGCCTCTATTTCTTCTCTCTTTTGCTTTTGCATGTGATTTTAGAGTCTTTCTGAGAAAAACCTAGGG
>JADBJO010000049.1:847500-852500 GCA_016801955.1 Conus betulinus | reverse complement strand
GCTGCTCATGCTGACACCCATCCACAGCTACGCCCCGGCCAATCCTGCCGCAGCCCTGGCACCGGCAATGTACAGGGAGCAGTCAATGTCAAGTTGTCAAGAGGCAACCCACTGGAGGAGATACTGCACTGCTGCGGAGCCACTTCAGTGGTGTTCAGTGGCGCCTGTTCTGATCTAACATATGCAGGACATCACCTACTAAGCCCTCTTCTGACTACAATAATTGCTAGTCGCGCGCGGAGCCGGCGTGAGAGAGCTCTCCCTGAGGGCACCACCATGTCTGTCGTACAACAGCCCCCATAGACTCGCCGATAATGTGACCCCGATGGAATCAAACTAAGGCCACAGATGTGGAGAGAACATGAAAACTGAGGTCACCAAGAGAGCAGGGCATGAAGGGCCACAGAATTTGAGACTTTTTTTATGCTGATAGATGAGAATGATGATGATGAAGATGATGCTACAGATTTCCATTCCGATGTAACAGCCTGTTCTAACCCCCCTCTGGAACTTACCCCGGGGTAAGTCTGGGCTTGCCTGCTTTTACCCCAAGGGGTCATTCTAGGACTAAGGGTAAAAGCAGGCAAGCCGCGGGGGTAAGTTTGGGCTTGCCTGGAATTAACACCCCCCCCCCCCCCCCCCCCCCCCAAAGGGTCCGTCTAGGACTATTTGGAATCTTCCTCCACCCCATCCCACCCTTCAAACAAGAGGGGGTTATTCAGGGTTTACCTCTGCCTTTTCCCAACATGCACACATGCCTTTGAAACAATTGTGTGTTAGCCTGCATATTTACACCTCCTCTCCCACTTCCTTTATACAGTCAGTTGGTTTAAACAAAGTGTAGTTCTAGACTCTTCTGAATAGATGGATCTCCTACTTCCCCACCCCCCATCCCCCCCCCCCCCCCCCCCCCCCCCCCCCCCACACACACACACACACACACACACACACACGCACACACACACACACCCTGGCTCACTGACAGATATGCATCAACATTTCTCGCGCTAGCTTACATGCGTGGGTTAATATTCAGGTGTGTGAGTACGCCCGTACATGCGTGGGAAAGAAAGACGGCTACATGCCAATGTGAGGAAGTGCCAATGTGACCAAGCGTAGTTGTGACAAAATGTCGTTGTGACCACGTGTCGTTGTGACCAAGTACCGTTGTTGCTTCATCCCCCAGTTTGCCTCATTTAACTATTTTACAGCTATTTAGTCTTTTGAGTACCTGAATACTAGCTTGTACAATGCAGATGACTAGTGGTCAGTGCCACTGACCACTGGTCATTATGACGTAAATCTGAGATTTTAACTATTTAACAGCTAATTAGTGTTTCCCGAGTGCTTGTGTACCTTGTACAATGTAGATTACTTATGGTCAGTGTGCACTGACTACAGGTCATTATGACGTAAATCGGAGATTTTTTAAGTATTTCACAGATAATGATAGTCTCCCGAGTACCCGTACCTTGTACAATGCAGACGACTGGTGGTCAGTGTCACTGACCACTGGTCACTATGACGTAAATCAGATATTTAGAATATTTTACAGTTTATCAGTGTCTCATGAGTGTTTGTATACCTTGTGCAATGCAGACAACCAGTGGTCAGTGTCACTGACCATTGGTCACTTTAATGTATATCAAAGATTTTAACTATTTTTACAACTAATTAGTGTCTTCTGAGTGCCTGTGTACCTTGTGCAATGTAGATGACTGGGGGGGGGGGGGGGGGGCTCAGTCCAACTGGGGGAGGTAAGTTCCAGCTAGTCCTGGAATGACCCCGGGGGTAAAAGCAGGCTAGCCCAGACTTACCGCGGGGTAAGTTCCAGAGGGGGGGGGGGGGGTAAGAAAGGGCTGTTAAGACTGCATGACAGGGCTGTACTCTACGCTTCCTTTCATAATATCCTGGTGTCAACCAGGTCCAGGAGATATAGACACCTGCAGTGTTGGTTAGAAAATTTGAACAACACTCTTAGAGACGCATCCATTAAGTGGATGAAACTTGACTTTGTGGTCCTAGTCTTCCCAACTGAGCCTGTAGCAAACTCAACTCTGGGTAGGAGCCGATCAGGGCAGAAAAATCCCTCATGACTGACGGGAATCGAAACTCTGGGTAGGAACCGGTCGGGGCAGAAAAATCCCACATGACTCTGATGGGAAATTGAACCCATGACCTCCCAGCCAGGAATCCATGACGCTAACCACTTCGCCATGGTGGCTGGCTCTCTTCCCCTTTCACTGATCGGTATAAGTGTATGAGCCTATCCTGTTAGTGTGTTGTCATTTTGTTTTATCATTTGATGTTGAGTGTTATTCTGTTTTCATTCTTCTGGCCCTGAATAAGGTCAGAGGATTAGATAAACTGGAAATGTTTTAGATTAAACATGCAAAACTGACCTCTGACTTTATGTGTGTCTTTGCATGTGATTGTGTTTAATTGTTTGTCTAAAGATGTCAGTAGATAAGTTGTTTTGTTGTGAATTTGTTGTAAATATTTTCAAATGGTTACATTGTGTTTAATATTGTTGCCATTTTTCAGGGAGGGATTTTTGTTCTGTGTGTGGTGTCAGCCCTGAAGGGGTCAGTGTGGCCAGCTTGGCTGTAATAACACTGAAAGTGTGTGTGTGTGTGTGTGTGTGTGTGTGTGTGTGTGTGTGTGTGTGTGTGCCTCTGTGTGTGTGTGTGTGTGTGTGTGTGTGTGTGTGTGTGTGTGTGTGTGTGTGTGTGTGTGTGTGTGTGTGTGTGTGTTTTAAAGGCATGATATGAATGCATATGCCTGCATGCTTGAAAATGATGTCTGCCATTTCAGGAGCTGATCTTCAAACTGGAGGGCTTTAGGCCTTTTGGCTGGTACCTGACCCTCATCCAGTTTGCATGCTACACGGTCATCGGGGTAGTTGAGATGCAGTTCAAGCAGGATAAATCACGCAAGTATGTTTTCAGTAGACTTAGGAAAGGAATGTAAGGCAATCGAGGAAGGTACTTGCTTAGGCTTGTGAAAGGCTGAAGCAGTGAGTTGTTGTCAGCAGGGATAAGTGGGCGGTTTCAGGGTGTGTCAGATGAGAAGAGGCACCACCCAACCACCAGAGATGTAACTCGGTCGTTGTGGAGTGTTCATGTGGTGGGTTGCCATGTGGTGAGCTGGTATTGATGCAGTCGTGTGGACTGTTGGAGGTAACCTTGTAGCATGATGAGTCTTGATTTGTTAACCTGTGGTAGCAACAGAATTGGTGAGCACACCTTAGGAAAAAGATGGAGGGGTAGGGGGTGGGTAAGAAACACACAAGAAAGAGCTTTTAAGTGTTACTATGATTACTGATGAATGGTAGGGAGTCTCTCTCTCTCTCTCTTTTTTTTTTTTTCTTTTGCTGTATCTTTTTTTTTTTCCCCTATCATCAGGGTGGACATGGTTGAAAAGAAACAATGGAACTTTGCCAGTTTGGTTGTGCTAATAAAGTTCTGTTGCTTCAGCTTTCTGAGTTTGTATCATGGTTTTGGAAAGTTAGTTATTTATCGCTTAATGGTATATTATGTTTGGTGTTATTTATTTGTAAGCTGAATCATTTCCATTTCTCAAATCAGCCATCTTGGCTTATCATTTAGCAGTGGAACTGAGTGTGCCACTCACCTAGGCAGAGTTGAGTGTGCCTCTCACCTAGGCAGAATTGAGTATGCCTCTCACCTAGGCAGAGTTGAGTGTGCCTTGTTCACCTAAGCAGAGTTGAGTGTGCCTCGTTCACTTATGCAGAGTTGAGTGTGCCTTGTTCACTTATGCAGAGCTGAGTGTGCTCGTTCACTTATGCAGAGTTGAGTGTGCCTCTCATCTAGGCAGAGTTGAGTGTGCCTCTCATCTAAGCAGAGTTGAGTGTGCCTCTCATCTAGGTAGAGTTGAGTGTGCCTCTCATCTAGGCAGAGTTGAGTGTGCCTCTCATCTAGGCAGAGCTGACTATGCCTCTCATCTAGGTAGAGTTGAGTGTGCCTCTCATTTAGGGAGAGTTGAGTGTGCCTCTCATCTAGGCAGAGTTGAGTATGCCTTCCATCTAGGTAGAGTTGAGTATGCCTCTCATCTAGGCAGAGTTGAGTATGCCTCTCATCTAGGCAGAGTTGAGTATGCCTTCCATCTAGGCAGAGTTGAGTGTGCCTCTCATCTAGGCAGAGTTGAGTATGCCTTCCATCTAGGTAGAGTTGAGTATGCCTCTCATCTAGGCAGAGTTGAGTGTGCCTCTCATCTAGGCAGTTGTTGAGTATGCCACCTACCTAGGCACAGTTGAGTTTACTTCTTATTCAGACACAATGGAGTGTGTCTTCACTGTAGATAGAGTTGAGTATGCATCCTGTTAGGCAGACTAGGCTCAGTTAAATATGTCTCCTGTGTATGCCATTGAGTATGTCCCACAAGAGTTGAATGTGTCTCCTAATGTTGGTAGTGGAATGGCTGTGTGCCCAGTCCTGGCAGCATTGAGTGCACCTCCTGTCCACTTTGAGCAGTGTGTGCACCTTTTCAGGGTAGAGTGGCATGTGCCTCATGGAAGCAGAGTTGATCATGCTGTTGGCGTTAAGTAGTAAGACTGGGGCTAGATGATCTAGTGTCATGCAGTTCTCAAATGCCCTTTTGGAAGTGTTGCTCAAATATCCTGCTCGGCTGTTGATGTTTGTATAGATCTGTTGAGCATTGAGAAAGAGGATGGAAGGAAAATCCAAAGATATGGAACCATTCAGGTAATCTCCACACCAAAATGGAAGTGCAAAGCATTATATGCTTCATTCTGTTACTCATCCTCATCCATTATGTGGAGGGGAAATAAAACATCAGATTCCGCCAGTGTGTGGCACTGTATCTCCAGTTGTCATGGTAACCTGCGTTCTGACTCCCTAACCCCTTCCATGTCTATAAGAGAGTATATCTTTAATGTTTGCGGTCCAGCAGACCTCAAGAGGATTACCCATGGAAGGAAGCAACGAGCATTTCAAGGGTTGACACCTGGACATTCTAGC
>JADBJO010000049.1:772500-842500 GCA_016801955.1 Conus betulinus | reverse complement strand
CTTACTAAGTGTTCTCCATTGTGCCCTGTTCAAACATAGTTCAGTTTTTGTGTCTTTTCGTGACTAAGTGGGGAAATGGGAGAGCATCCTAACATTTGGACAGACAACTATATTGTAAAAACAACTTTTAGCAGTAATCGCGAATGACAATGTAGGAAAAAGATGACAATGAAGATAGCTGCCTACAGGCGCCATGTAGGAAAAAGATGACAGTGAAGATAACTGCCTACAGGCTCCACTTAGGAAAAGATGACAATGAAGATAATTGCCTTCAGGCAGCATGTAGGAGAAAGATTTTGTAAGTTGACAACAGACTACATGTGGGAACAGGATGATGGTGATGATGGGTGGCAGCATGGAGAAAAAGAATTATAAGGGTGATAGCTAGCAACAGGTAACATGTGACCAAAGAAAGATGATCCCGATAACGTTAGCTGGCTACAGGCAATATATGTATATATATATATATAGAGAGAGAGAGAGAGAGAGAGAGAGGAGGAGGTTAATGGTTTGATGAGAACAGATAGCAGATTACATGGAGACCAGCTCTGATGATGATGATGACAGCGGTGTTTGTTTGACTGTGATAGGGGTGATACTGATCTCGCTAGCATTGTGTGCTGATGGGGTGATAGGCAACGTACAAGAGAAGACCCTCAAACAGCATGGAGCCAGCAACACTGAAATGGTATTGTCTTTGATTGTCTTTGATACATCCAACCACACACACAAACACACATGTACACCCACACACACACACACACACACACACACACACACACACACACACACACACACACACACACACACACACACACACATTTCAACACACACACACACACGTACACGCACATGCACACATGCACTCATTCATACACATGTACACATATACACACACACACTTGCGCATTTGTAGACATGCATGCATATAGTCTCACTCACATGCATAAATCACATGCTTTATTCTCTCCCCCCCCCCCCCCCCCCCCCCCCCCCCCCCCACTCTCTCTCTCATGCATGCACACACGCATGCACACACAGTTCAATATATGCATGCGTGCAGTCACTTCGCGCATGTAGAGTTCAACATATGTATGCACACTGTCACACACCACACACACACACGCATTCAAACTTCGTTTGCGCACACCGCACACACACACACACACACACACACACACACACACACACACACACACACACACACACACACACACACACACACACACACACACACACACAGATGCGCACTTGTTTTCTAATACTTACCCATGCCTGTGCACATAATGCAACCATATTCCAGCAGAGACCCACTGGGTTTGACTTTATGTTACCATTAGTGTGGTGTAGGGTCATGTGCCACACCCACCACGAACAACAGTAACAAGGACAGATTATCATCTGGAATTCATGTGATTGATGAAATAATGTGTGATCATAGACAGTGAGTGGCACTTTCAAAGTCTCCTGCTACTCCCATTCTCTGGTTTGAGATGTATTCCTTTCTCAGATGTCATGCTGGCAGCATAAGCACATGAAAGATGGAGGACAATAAAAATGACTGAAAATGAAGAGAAAAAATGACATAAAAGATGGAGGACAATGAAAAGTGACTGAAAATGAAGAGAAAAAAAAATGGAATGAGAAAAGAGACTTGTTTTTGAATATCATGAAGGTATATTCAACTAAATTAAAAAAAAAGATGAAGCTGTTGCTTTGTGTGAAAGCTTTCAGTGTTAAGTAAATGACCCCAAAGTAATCATTGCTGTTCTCTGATATATGCAATAGACAGACCACTAAGGATGTTAATGGAACTACAAAGCAAAGGCATCGTTTATGATGATCAGGATAGATTTCTTTGAACTGTTGTTTCTTGAGGCTATGATGTAATAAAGGCCCATATATCTGACAACTTATCCGTTCCACAGCTAATAACAGTAGTATCTGGTGGCTGTGGATGTGATCTGATATGTTGTGAATATAACATTACAGGCTGGAAAAATCGATTGTTAGACAGAGATAGTATGTCGTATCAATTGTTGTTCCAGCAACGGTATAGGTTGGAGGTTTTTTTTTTTTTTTTTTTTTTTTGTGTGTGTGTGTGTGTGTGTGTAAATGACTATGAACAGGCTGCAGCATTTCTGAAAACATGCCAGCGCAGTAAGAAACACATAAAGCACGGAGCTAAATAACACTTTTCCATATATGCTTATATATATAATTTTTTTTATTTCATGTTATTAAGTTTGTTTGTGAAAAATACCCAAAGAAGATCAAGAGTGAATAAAACTTTAGTATAATTAATTTATGTTTATCAGAGGAGATAAAAAAAAAAAATGTTTTTATCTTCTTATTGAGAAAATGGAGTCAGCTTGCGCGAGTGCAGATGACCACGACGTCTCCGTATATGCATGATGTATGCATGTCAGTACAGTTGTGTGACAATGTCATTTCCATGTTGAGAAGGCTGGTTATAAGTACCTCTGTGTCTTTATTATTGTTTTTGTATGTTAGGACAGCTGTTTGACAATTTCTCTGTATTCAACTTGCTGTGGTCATTATGTTCAGAGGTCATTTGGTAAGTCCCTCCATGTCTTTATTATTGTTTTTTTTTTGTTGTTAGTACAGTTATTTGACAATTTCTTCTGTATTCAAATTGCTGTTGTCATTATGTTCAGAGGTCATTTGATGAGTTCTCTGTATTTAATGTTATTGTTGTCACTATGTTGAGAGAGTCATATGACAAGAAGTCTCTGTTGAAATTTTTGTTGTCTCTATGTTGAGAGAGCTGCTTGTCAACTTTTCCATGTTTATGTTATGGCTGTCACTATGGTGACGAGAACAGTCTGACATGGTGGTGCTTTGCAGGTGCTCTTCTCCTATGGCCTTGGTTTCATCTACATTCTGCTGGGGTTGATCATCACTGGGGGCATTTCTCCTGCCTTCACCTTTTGTAGGCAGGTCTGTCTCTTTCCCACTGTCAGTCTGTGTAAAGTTTGTCTTATGATGAATGAGCTGTTCATGTTTTCTGTGAAAAATTAACAACCTGTTGCTAATGTTCCTGCTGGTGTGTCGATCTGTTTGTCTTATCTGTTACATTCTCTCTACCTGCCCTTCTCTCTCTCGTTCACTCGCTTATTCTGTCTCAGTCAGTCGCCTGCCCTGCCCTTTTTCTCTTCCTTTCTCAGTCCTTCTCTGCTGTGTATTTATGTGAATCAAGTTAAAGTTTGTGGGATTCTTATACCGTTGATGTGCATGAATTAACTTAACATGTGTGGGATTCTTACTCTTAGTATGTGTGCATGAATTAATTTGAAGTTTGAGTTTTGTTTTCAGTTTTATGTTTTATGCTGTTGAAAGGCCGTTAGATATCAAGTTATAAACTCTTTCAGTCAAAAATGAAGCTTTACTCTCAGTTTTGTTTTCAGATATTTTACTGGTGCCTTGTGTGAAAAATGGAAAAATTGTTGGTTTTTTTTTTTTTCTTCTTCTGTGAAGTTCAGCTTTTATTATTGGTAAGAAAAATGAAGCAATACATTCTACCATGGAAGTAAGAAAAATGTTTATTTCTAACCAAGAAAATAAATCAAACACTAAAGGTTGGATTGACACAAAAAAAAAAAAAAAGGACATAATTAAATATATAGCGATATGGTTAAGGAATGCTTTGTGTTGCAGTTAATGTACAATATGAAAATTATTTTTTGAAAAAACCCTGAGACTCCTGTTGCAGTGACAGATGAACACCACTGAAATGACTTATGTGTGTTGTTTGATGTGATATAATAGCTTGCTTTATGTGTCTTTGCATACCCTAGTACCCTGTGGAGACGTATGGATATGCGATGATCTTTTCCATGACGGGATACCTCGGAGTCAACATCGTTCTTACATTGGTGAAAAGCTTTGGTGCTCTGATCGCCGTTACAGGTGAGCAGTTCATAGCGTGTAGGGTACAGGCTGTTCATCAATTGTCACAGGTGTCACAGGTGTAGCAGATCATAGGTGAGCAGATCATAGCGTGTAATGTACAGGCAGTTCATCAAGTGTCACAGGTGAGCAGATCATAGAGTGTAATGTACAGGCAGTTCATCAAGTGTCACAGGTGAGCAGTTTATAGAGTGTAGGGTACAGGCCGTTCATCAAGTGTCACAGGTGAGCAGTTCATAGCGTGTAGGGTACAGGCCGTTCATCAAGTGTCACAGGTGAGCAGTTCATAGAGTGTAGGGTACAGGCTGTTCATCAAGTGTCACAGGTGAGCAGTTCATAGAGTGTAGGGTACAGACTGTTCATCAAGTGTCACAGGTGAGCAGTTCATAGAGTGTAGGGTACAGGCTGTTCATCAAGTGTCACAGGTGAGCAGGTCATAGAGTGTAGCGTACAGGCTGTTTATCAAGTGTCACAGGTGAGCAGTTCATAGAGTGTAGGGTACAGGCTGTTCATCAAGGTGTGTTTGTGGAAGTCTGCCTGCTTCTGATCCTTTGTTGAACATTGTCTATAACTGCACAAGCAAAAGCCAGATCACTGAATTAATTTCCTAAGGAGAGGGTATTGCGTGTTGGTCATTTTTTATCACCTCACACAGAAGAGATGTGATCCTTTTACCCAAGTTGTAACTCTTTTTTTATTTCTTAGATAAGAGGGAAAGCTGGTGTGTTATGAGCTTACCATAGCAGAAATCAGTTTCCTAATGCTGCATTGGCAATTTTTAAGACTTCCGGTCCAGCTTGAATCAGTCACAGACGGATGTTTTGGCCAAGGCCAGAGTTGTGTAGATCATTCTTTGTTGTGCAGAGTAGTCCTCTCTCACTCTCACCTAAATAAGCATACTGTTGCCTTGTCCAAACTGGATACAGCTGACTGAAAAGATAAACATTTCAGAAAAAATCATAAACATTTCAGAAAAAATCAGAGTACAATGAGTGAAATGACAAACAAAAAAGAAGATGAACTGTGCATAAAGTTGACTGAAGAGACATGCTTAAAATGGAGGTCATGTTTCATTACAGCTGGGATGCAGTTGACTCAAACGCTTGTAGAGTTCAGATACAGTTGACTTAATATACAAAGAAGCAGGGGAAAAAAAAAAAAAGAAAGAAAAAGAGAAAAATTAGTGATTGCAGGATCCAGATGATGAAGAGAAGAGCTAACGTTAGTAGAGAGTGAGCCTGAGCTAACGTTAGTAGAGAGCCTGAGCCTGTGAGCCTGAGCTAACGTTAGTAGAGAGTGAGCCTGAGCTAACGTTAGTAGAGAGTGAGCCTGAGCTAACATTAGTAGAGACTGAGCCTTAGCTAACATTAGTAGAGACTGAGCCTTAGCTAACATTAGTAGAGAGTGAGCCTTAGCTAACGTCAGTAGAGACTGAGCCTGAGCTAACATTAGTAGAGAGAGAGCTTGAGCTAACGTTAGTAGAGAGTGAGCCTGAGCTAACGTTAGTAGAGAGTGAGCCTGATTTTTTGAGTCGTGAAGAAGAATTACACTCAAAATGTTTATAGTTCCATTGCTCCAGAAGAATGGCTTACCCCCCCACCCCCCACCCCCCTTTCCTCCCATGACTCCCAATCTTCATCTCCACCTGCAAATTAGTTAGAAAAAAAAAAAAAATAGGGAAGATGAATAAGTGCATAGGTGCATAGGTGCACCGCTAATATTATTTTGCAGCTATTTTGATTCAAGTTGTTTTAAATGGTGCCTTGAGAGATTGTCAAGTTTGGATTGAAATTACTGTGTGAAGTTTGACAAGGAAACAAAATCTAATGTAAGAGACACTCTGTGTGTGTGTGTGTGTGTGTGTGTGTGTGTGTGTGTGTGTGTGTGTGTGTGTGACTATGTATGTGTGTGACTGTGTATGTGTGTGTGTGTGTGTGTGTGTGTGTGTGTGTGTGTGTGTGTGTGTGTGTGTGACTATGTGTGTATATGTATGTGTGTGTGTGTGACTATGTGAGTGTGTGTATATGTGTGTTTGACTATGTGTGTGTGTATGTGTGTGTGTGTGTGTGTGTGTGTGTGTGTGTGTGTTGTTTTCAGTGACGACATGCCGAAAAGCTGTGACAATCATCCTGTCTTTCCTGTTCTTCACAAAGCCCTTTACTTATCAGTAAGTACACTCTTCTAGAATTTTTGTCCGTATGATGCTTTATGTTCTGCATGGTTTGATCTTCTGGGCATATTTTCGCTCCTGCTCCTAAGCACCATTCAGGCTCCTGATCTTGATTGATAAAACAGATTTGAATGTTTCTATGTGTGTCATAGCAGCAGTTGGACGTTTATAGCTACTAATGTACTAGTGGGCTGCTGCATGTAGCAATGTGTACGAAAACACAGATGGGTACAGTAAGAAAAGAATCAAAAAAAAAAAAAGAAAAAAAAAAAAAAGCAAACAAACAAACAAAAAAAAACCCAGTTTCAGAATCCTGAAATTGTCCTTTACTGCTGTTTGTAATTTAAATGAACTTGTTGGTTTGCAAATCTAGATCGAGAATCAACGATGAACCTTAGTTTCTCTTGTAACTGAACCCCATCATCCGTGATCTAGCTCGCAGAGTTAACGATGAACTGAAAACCAGTTCTTAATAAAGACATTTGAATAGGCTTACCTGCAATACTGCTTACTGGTGCTCAATTGAAATGTAGTAGTAAACCTACTGAACATGGAACTGTTTTAAATGGGCTGTCAAATCAATGTTAGCAATCTCTTGGTTGTTCCAAAATTTCACTTCTTGACTTCCAAAGCATTGTTAACTTGAACACGTTGGCCATTTCAAATGAAAATATTTACTTGATAAGTGAGAATGGAACTTTAGGTCAGCCAGCCACAAACTGATTTCAGTGACAGGAGAGTTGTCACAAACTGACCTCCAGTACAGCAGAAGCTTTCCTGTTGTTGCTTCCATTTGTGCAAACTCCAACAGCTTAGAGAATATGTTGAACAAACCTCACCAGGTTTGGATCATGAATCAAAAGGTGCAAGTAAGGATGAAGACAAAATTGATGTGACTGTGAACTTGACCAGTTAGGTTCGAAATCTGAAATCAGATTGAGCTAGTGTACTCTGGCGTCATTGCCTTGCGACATCAGTTGAGATTGGATTTGGGTTGTCTCTGTTCGGAGCGCTCCACAAATGTTCCTATGCTCAATTACATGGCCCTTCATTGTCCATTAAATTGGCAACTGGACCTAGTATTTGACAATAAAAAGGCATTTTTGTGTTTATTTGAATCTAGCTTTGTAAATTGCACAATATATGTCATCAGAATTAGCCCTCTGTATTAGGTTGTTGGGAAAAAAGCAACTTACTTGTCTGTGGTGAGTGGTAGGGCTGTGTATTGACGTAAAACTGGCATTTTTCTCGTCCTTCTCTCAGTGATTCGCTTTCACACTGGGATGAATGGGTTCTGTCAGAGAACATTGAAGATCTCAGAATTTCATTTTCCTACCCTTCCCCCTCCCCTGTTCCTCCCCCTCCTACCCCCTTCATCTTCTCACTTCTGGCTGTTGATCAAGATCATTTGCCAAGTTTTGGAATCCCACATACTGACTGTTTCCACCGGATGGAACAACCAGTTTCCAGTCCCTCTGTCTCCTGTTTCAGCTCTCTCAGATTTTGCTGTGGAGTATTTGATAATCCTCCTTGGCCCCTGAAATGGACAGAGAGCTGGGTTGGTCTCCTCAGTCTGCTTTTAAAGGCTGACATTCTTCTTCATGTGAGGCTGGACTTGCTGTCTCGCCTCAGGTCGAGATGGAAGTGGTGCTTTCACTGCATGTCTCTCTGTCTATGCCAGCTACATATCAGCGAAACCACTCTGCAGAGTCATGAACGCTTTCACTTCGTCTGTGTGTGTGGTGTAAAACACAATACGTGCCCTTCTTTCTTAGCCAGACCTCAAGGCCTGTAGAATGGCCTTTCAAAGGTCAGATCGTCTTCAGGTTTACTGTTCAGTCAGAGCACAGAAGAAATACCTTCAGGGAGTGGTGTTGGGCAACGTGTGCTTCCTTCTGTGGTATAAGTGTGGATGCTGCTGTAACACCCAAGATAATAAGCCCCTGACTTGGGCAGCGTTTTCAGCAGGTTTACTTCTATGGCCAGAAACCACATCCCCCAGAATAGTTGTTAGAGCATGGAGTTTAGGCTGTCTCTAGCAGTTGCCCCCACTGGCAGAGGGAGTGTTTGGGGTCACTGAGTTTTGACATGCAGCAGGCTGGAATTCACAGACAGTGTGTAGCAGGTTTTAGCTTTGTGACGTGACTGAAGATATGGAGGCTCTGGGTTGCCTTGGAAGGGATAGGTGTTGCCCAGGCAGCAACACGCCCTTGGTTATTTCCCATTGATCCTTTCCGTTCAAATCGCCCTGTTTGACACAGCGCTTGAAGTCTGTGATGTTTGATGTTTGTGCCATTTGGGTGTAATGGAGTCTTATAGGTGACTTTAGGTGTCTGAAAGGGTATTTGAAGTAGCACTATCAGTACTGACTTTTCCAGTGTGTCTTGAAGATAGGTTTTCTCCTTTTCCTGATACTGGGCCTGAGAAGTTCTTTTATCTTTGACAAGCGCTCATTTCTTGTCACATTGTGCCTTTATTTGAGAGAGAGCAGGGACTAAGCCTTTTCACCTCAAGATTAAGCATGGAGACCATTGTGTATGGTCCTTAGTGGCCACTGACGCTGAGTTCTAGAGTTCTGGGCTTAAGGAACGGTACAGAGACATTTGCATGTGGGTTCAGTGTCTCGTTTATTAGGTGAGCATGCTTCGATATTCTGGCATTTGTTTGGACAGGTGAGTATGAGAAAAAGTGAATTTACCACTAGAAATATACTTTTTAAATACTTACCTGTCTAAACACAAGGATGCTCTTCATCCTTCCACTTTGTCTGAAAAAGGTGCAAAAACTGAGCTAGTTTGAGTAAGCTTCGATGAAATGAACTTATTAAGGGCGATCACTCTTGGTGGTTAACCAGGAATGTAGGCAAGGTTAGCTCCCTGCCCTTCCAATTCTGTTTTTCGTGAGATCTTGATAATCTGGCGATATTCCATGCCAACTGAGAATAAAGAATTTATTTGGACAATTAAATATTTCATAAAACTATTTTCAATGGTAAAATTCCCTTTAAGTGAGATCCCATTTTTGGCATATACTGGTATGAGTGAGAGCAGCAAATGGAGCAGTCATTCCATGAAACTAGGATTAACATAGAAGTGGTGAAAACATTGGACTCAAGTCAACAATACTGTAGCAATAAAGAAACTTTCTGTCATAAATTAAACAAATATGCATGATAATTTAGAGTTTTATGATTGGAAGTTTCTGAAAGAAATTTCTGTGTGTCATTTTTGTGTTTTGTGTTGTTCATCACCATTTGCCTGATGTCATGAGGTTGAAAGGACTGAATGGTTACATCGGAGCTCTTAACGTGTATGTGTCTGTCTACCAGATACGTGTGGTCAGGGCTGATTGTGGTGCTGGGTATCTATCTTAACCTATACAGCAAGAACCGGCAGGCATGGGACTCTGCCATCGACACTGGTCTCAAGCGTTTGGGACTGCGCCAGCGACACTGGCAGGCCGTCTCTGAAAATATTGTATGAGGAGTGTGGCACAGGCCTTGTTACATGGAGACAATTGCCATCTGGTTTGTGATGTTCAGCACAGTGAAAGCAAGGCTTGTGATTTTGTAGGTCATGAACCATGGGAGACAAACCATGTCTTTGGCCATACTCTGTACAGGAGAGGTGAGTCTCACAAAGGGGATTTAGACTTTGTAAGAGATCATCCTGTCTTGCTTAACGGATAATCCTGATCTGGCCTCCAGGGTTGCGTTGGCTCTAACAAACAGGGTTTCCATTCAACTTAAGGTCAGCAGGTGATGTTGGATGAAAACTAACATATCTGGTGAATTTAGTGTGGGCTGCTATCCAGCTAGGCCCGTTGGAATAGAATTTGCAATGATCTCCAGGGCACATCACTGGTGGAAAGTGCTGTATTCATATGCTGCTGCACTGAGGTACTTAGGTGGTTTTTATTTTCATTGTTTTACTCTCAGCTGACTTTCTTTGTTACCGATGTTTAGAGGGTAAGAACTTAAGTGGACTTTTGTTTGTTTGTTTTTGTTCTTTGGTAGTTGTTGGTTTGTAGTAGTGTGATTATATATTCAAACACTTGATCCAAGTTCTTATTTGAGTGCATGACTGATATGTGTGGGTTGCTGGATTACTTTTGCATTAATCAAATGTACATGTGCCTGAGACAAATAACTGCTGATATTATTTATGTTATTAAATATTTCTTGGAGATGTGAAATACATATAAAGAGTGACATAACTTATCTTTATGACCTTTGTTGTTTGAAACTTGTAGTGTGTTTGTTTGGTGGAAACATTTATTTGTTTCCTCTAAAGTAGGATGTTTTACTTTTGATGCTTGATTTGTGGGCACAGGGATATATAGCTGTTGTAGATGAATCGTCTTATTTTTGCTAGTTGATCAGAGTTCACTCTGTCAGTATAATGTGGGGATTACTGCAGTGGTTACCTGCTCCTCCCTTGTGAAAAGAGGATCATGGAATGACTTTCAGAGAGTGGAACACAGCTGTCACCAGTGCTCTGACTTATCTGTAATGTGATGTTGATTTTCCTGTGTCAGTTAGACAGCCATGAAAAGTTTCTGTGTGGTTGACTTGGCCAGCCAGTGCTCACTAAGGTCATTTCCCATTATTTTAATTCCATTTCCCGCTTCCCCACAGAACGTCGAATAGCAGCAATGAAAAGCTTTATCTATTCCCTTGCAATGCCCTATAGTGCCTGGTTGACAAATTCTTTCATCGTTGTGTTAGTGCTTCCCACTAAACAAGATAACGATTGTGGGTGCAATATGTCTGGTTGTACAAACTTCTATTTCAGTATTGCATTTCCGGCATTAAAAGATTCCAGGTGATTGCTTGATTACGATTTTAAAGATTTTGAAAACAGATAATCAAAAACCAGTATTGCATTTTCACCGACAGTACTTTGGAACTCACAAACAACAGTTTCAGAGAAAAAAAATGTTGCAGACAGTGATAATGATAAGGGTGAAGCTTTCTAAGGTCTCACACTTGAACAATCAAGAACAAGGAAGAGAATGACGTTGATTGGGATGTGATGGTCAAATGCCAACAAATTTTTTCTAACAACTCCTATGACAGAGACGGTGACCTGGAAAATGGTGATGACATGCAAAGAAGCCTACGAAAAAACAAAGTTGAATAAAGTCTGTCACAAAGTGATCAGAAACATCAAACTCATTGATTTTTTTTTTATTTGCCAAGTATTTATTCAAAATGGCAAAACATTTTTGGGAGAAAGCCTAGCTGAATATTAAATCAGCTGATCATCTTGAAAATATCAAAAAAGGATCATGGTTATTATTCTTTGAAACTCGTATCAAAGTTCATACATCTACTTCTGAATGATAAGCATGTATATTATAATTTCCACCCATTTGCCAAGGAAGTAGGCTCTCTGGCATAGTAGAACAACACATGTATATAAGCACTAAAACTAACCATGCGGATTTGGAATTTGTTCTGTTTTTATTTTCAGTGAATGAACTAACCATGTGGATTTGGAATTTGTTCTGTTTTTATTTCAGTGAATGAACAAACAAACAAAATTAGTTTACTGAAAACATGTTTTCAAAGTAATTTGCACACACACACACACACACACACACACACACACACACACACACACACACACACACACACACAATCCCACATAGAGGTGATTTATTTCTTTTGATTTTCAGCTGTTTTTTTTTTTTAAATAACAAGTACTGTTGCCTTTATTGAAGTTACTTCCCTTTTGTATGGGATTTTACAAAATGCAGCAAACACTATATGAGTACAGGATTAAATATGAAATGTCTCATTTCTGCAGTATCTTACAGGGTATGGATGGGTTGAGGGGGTAAATGTAAAGGTGAAAGAGATGGGAAAAAAGGGGGGTGTCATACGTTTCTGAACCATATGTTCAAACCCAAGTCCAGTATTGTCTGTGAATGTGTTCACAAGGCTGTTTCCCTGTAATGAAAATTTGATGTCGTTCAATCACCATTGAATTCATCTTTTGAAAGGGGGCACACGTTCCCATGTGATCTCTCAGTCCAATAGTGCCTTTGCTATAGTTTGACAGCGATTATGAAAGAATTGATTGCAGGCAGCTGCCGTCCATTTTCAGAGGATTGAACTGGTTGTTATGAGAAAGAAGACTTGAAGTGTCTCCCTGCGCAGAATGCAGACTCAGGGTTTTCATCCAAAGACAAAAAGTTTTAGGCCATGCCCTTACTTAAGCGATCGCGATGGCGCAGTGATTCATATCTGAAACGTTGACTCTGAGGTGGTCTTTATGCTGTAACCCATGGCAGACTTGGTTGCCCAAACAGACTCAGCTCTATAGCCTGCAGTCCTGTGAAGACAACTCTGGAAAACCAGTGTGCACAGTGAAAAATTTCAAACTGAAAATTCCAGTGCAGTGTTTCAGTACTTTTGACATTCTGAAGGAAGTTGTGCAAGCACACAGACATTGTCCTAACTGAAAATACTTTGAGTTGTTAAAGGATTTGGACCACACTTATCTTTATTTCATAAATCAGCAAGTGTGACAATCATCTTGTTACAAGTTTTATTCCGTTAGTTATCTGGAATCAGTTAACTGCTCATATTTGAGAAATGCTGTAAACCAGAGAAATAGTGAAAAGATCAGTGACAGCAGTGTTGAAACATGTAATTTTCTTTGGTTTGCTCTTTTTGAAACCCACTGGGGGAATGCAGTGATCTTTTGTGTGTGTGTGTATGTTTGTGTTGTGTGTGTGTGTTGTGTGTGTTGTGTTTGTGAAAACCCACTGGGGGTGTGTTATCTGTGATCTTTGTGTGTGTGTGTGTATGTGTGTGTGTGTGTGTGTGTGGTGTGGACAGGAGCAGTGGACAGGGTGGGACAGGGAGGGGGTAAAAGGATATGCTAGAGGTGAACTTTGCTGGCAGATTGACCTAACAGTCAGTCGAAAAACATCCACTCTTAGGTTTGGTGTGTTTGTACACTGACAAATACATATGGTTAAAATGGAATTTTATTGAGCACTCTCAGGTCTTCACCATTTTAGGAGGAGTTTTGCCTCAAGAATGTTGTGTAGTTTGGGCTACACACTGAAGACACCACAAAGGGAGTGCATTGTATATGTTCTTTCACTCCTGCATGCATGTACATTCACACAGAATTTCTACTTTTAGTGGATGAGACAGTTCATCTTGACTCACTTTCAGACATATATATGTGCATTTATTCTCTCATACACTTGCACAATCACACACATGGACAGGAGAAACTGTGCTTATTTTTTTCAATTTGTTTTTATCAAAATATTTTGTAGGTGATCTCAGCTTGTGCACTTAAGAAATGGTCTCTATGTATACCTTTTTATTCATATCTTTCTTCTGAAAATGTCTCATTTTTCTTTGGATTTACTTGTCTACAGTGATGTATTGTTTTTTCGTTTGATCAACGGGTGCGTTAAATGTATATAGGTGGGTATTGGTGGTTTTAGTGTGTGTATGGCACAAGGTGCATGTGTATGTTGGAGCATTTTGTTTTCTAGTTTCTGCACAGTGGTATAAACTGTGTTTATGCAGAATCATATCTATGTACATGATGAAAGCAACAACTCAAGGTGGCTGCAGGTTTTGTTGCTTTGTCAGTGTTTTTACCGTGCCTCAGACGATAGCCAGTCTCATCACCACAATGTGTGTGTATTATGAATATCACAGTGGGATGCAAGAATTAAAACTTGAATGGTAGGACACACTAAGATTACAGAGAATATTGGATTATTGAACTTTCTGTCGTCAAGTATGGACTGGGGAGAGAGAAACCAAGATATTCCTGTCTCATAATCAAGGATGAGAGAGAATGCAGTGCATAGTCATAGTACATTGTTGACTGAACAAGAAAAAAAAACGTCTGCATACTTGGTGGAGTTGTGTCAGGGTGGACAGTATGGACAAGTTTCTGGAGACTGCCACTGGAGGACATTGTGGCGCCCTCTGAGGGGTGCTCACTCCTGTGACAAAGCAATGGTCATCATCAGTTGGAGGGTATGGATGATGTTCTGCGTATGATGGATCAGCCCAGACTTGTCAGCTGAGCAGTGCCTCTGCTGGTGAAGTCATGACAAGTGTGTAGTGCCTGCTCCCTGTGCATTGCTGATGCAGGGTTGGGATGCAGAGTACCTTGGTGTGGCTGTGGAGTTACAGAACAAGCAGCATGGAAGTAACGCCACTAGTGTAGCATGGAAACACGAGATAGCCAAAAAAAAAAAAAAGTAAAAGTAAATCATACATTAGAAAAAGAAGAGAATATATGTATATGTGTGATGACATCTGTACAAGATATACAAAATGTTAGATTTTGATGTAATCTATAACATTCTGAAAAGTTTTAGCTAAAACATGAGAGGAGAACAGAAAATTAAATAGACAAAAAGTAGAAGAAAAAGGAAACAATGTTGATAAGGGGGAAAAAAAAAACAACAAAAACAAAGCGAAACAAATTTGGGAAAAAAAAAAGAAAGAAGAAAAAAAAACCTCTAGAGATGCATTATCAGCAGTTTGAGTGCACAAGGATGTGCTGTCGGATCCCGTAAGAAAAAAAAAAAAGACTGAAACTTTAGTAGGTACATGCTCATACTATAGCTGTATGATTATTATTGCCATCTTAAGGGGGCGT
Source organism: Conus betulinus (assembly GCA_016801955.1). Taxonomy (NCBI): domain Eukaryota; kingdom Metazoa; phylum Mollusca; class Gastropoda; order Neogastropoda; family Conidae; genus Conus; species Conus betulinus. Next base: position 827,749 of record JADBJO010000049.1, on the reverse strand, counting down.
AGTAGATCATATCCTGTGCATGTTGCACAAGCATCACTTGAAGTGGCTAAAGTGACTCAGCTGCTGCACAGTGTTTCCTCTGTGGCTGTGTGGGGAAGTCATGCCGTGGAGAAGGCATCAAAGAGGAGACTGAGCTCGAGACCCTGTCTCTTCTTTTCTGTCTGAATGGAATGGAAGGTGGCATTTACTCATTCTTCTCCATGTTAGCGCACAGCTTGATTCATTAATATTTACCTACAATTCAATTAGGAAAGCATGAATGTTGCATGAAGGCCAGTACAGTTTTTTAGAATGCATGTTGACCTGTGTATGTGCATGTGTGTGTACATGTGTGTGTGTGTGTGTGTGTGTGTGTTTGTGTGTGTGTGTGAGTGAGAGAGAGGGAGAGAGAGAGAGAGTCTATGAAATTTTGAGAGAAATACCATCATCTTTGTACTGATATTATATCAACGCATCATACCAAAGCAGTACCTTTGGCCTGAAAAATAGCAATGATGTGCTTGGAAATAGCACCAAATGTCAGCAGAGGGCTAAAAGGGCTTTACAAAACATGTGTGGGCATGTACACCTTCGTACAGATTGTGACTCAGTTAAACTTCAAAAGCTTCATATTTCATATTCCCCCTGCATGCTGTCCCTATCCATTCCCCCTGCATGCTGTCCCTATCCATTCCCCCTGCATGCTGTCCCTATCCATTCCCCCTGCATGCTGTCCCTATCCATTCCCCCTGCATGCTGTCCCTATCCATTCCCCCTGCATGCTGTCCCCTATCCATTATCCCTGCATGCTGTCCCTATCCATTCCCCCTGCATGCTACCACTACCCACACAAATCCATTTCCCCATCTTCCCACCAAAAAGCAGTCCTGTTTCTCTCGGACTCACAGCTAAAAGGGTTGACCATATTCAAACTTATGTCTTTTTTTAAGCTTGAATGTCCACATAGACTTTTTTTCTTTTTCCTTTTATTTTGATTCTTCATAAATGAATTTTTTTTTTGAGACTTTGGATGGGAAATATTGTTTCACTAATTTTGAGTCACAGCGAATCTCCAAAACTGATGTCTGGGTTATTTTGCAGGGACTTTTCTGTTGTTGTTGCTGTAGTTATGGCTGGGAAATATTTTGTTGATCCAGTTTTGAGACAAAGAGGACAAATGTTCCAAAACTGTACATGTCTGGATGAATACAGGGTCTGACAAAATCTTATGTACTTATGTGAGTGGAAGTGTTCCCTTGACCAAAGCACATGTTTGAGAGCAAGGTCTTCCACACTTCGACTTCAGTAAGGGTTAGCATTATGAGGATGGGGCCTATCTCCTCTCTGGCATTGCTTTACCCTCACCATTCCTAAAGGGAAACAGACCGGCTGGGAGATGTGTTCAAGGATACAAAATCAGGTGATCACATACATTTGTAAACAACTTTGGATTTTAGGAGTCAGTGCTGTAACGGCTGCACTGGCCCATCACCTGCATAGTAAAGAAAGACAGATCCCATGATTATTGAAGTGGATAGAGAGCAAACAAGGACATACAAGACGAAACAAGACATGGAGCAGGAAAACTCATGAGAAAACTAGGTCCATGTGTCATTGATTTGCCAAAGAAAGTGGAGCAAGCTTCATGAAACTACCCTGTCTTTGAACAAGATTTGTCCTGGAGGGAAGAGGCAAGGTGGTAAGAAAGAGTTTTGCTGTGAGACAACTATAATTCATGTGTTCCTCCAGGGGAGAGGTTAGTAGGAAGCCAGAGCTGGGAAAAGCCGACAGATTGGGACTGGGCCATGGTAGCCATCTGAAGAAAGACCCTTACACATGTGCAAAAACACCTCCCCTGGAGAGTTTTGTCTGTGCAGGATCCTCCCCTCCCTCCCACCTTCATGCTCTTCTCTCTCCTTTCATGGTTTTTAAATTCTTTGGGGTTTTAGTTTATGCTGTTTCGATGCTCATCGACAAATTTTCCCAGCTCATCCTCACCTCTCTCATCCTCCTTTGGCCTGTGTTGCCACTGTTCAGTCATGGGGTTCAACCACCTTAAAAAAATCCTGGATTCCCCCCCTCTTGTACAAACTGATCCACTCCAGGTCTTCACAAGACCAAGGGGAAAAAAATGGAAGTCACAATGAGAGAGGACAGAAGAATTTCAGTGTGGTAGTCTACAAGGTCGACAACTACACAGAAACATGTAAGTACAGTTAGAGAAAAAACAAGGTGGTGGGTGTGTTTTTTGCATTGGCATGGACTGTGGCCATTTTATGGTGTGGAGGGACAGCAGTACATGAGCAGTGCATTCCCTTGGCTGTTATTTGTTAGTTTCGTTTTGGTTTGCCTTCTTTGACCAGTCTGACTGCACTATATTTTGCCATCTGTAGTGTAAGTGGTGATAAGGCAAACAGGAAGGCAAAGAGACATGGTGATACAAGAGTTGAAGAAGGAGGAGGATGCCAAGAGAATCCAGTCCAGCAAGCATTCCAAAGTCTCCGCAGGCATGAAATATTGCACATGGTACCTCTCAGGGGCAGCTACATCCGCAGATCTGTATGTGACCTGTTGTCATATTCAAACCTGGTGAAATGGGGGAAATCAGATGACCTGGATGTCCATTCTTTCAGGATTAACAAATAGTGGAACATGTCCTGAGTTCTTGGAAAGCAGCTCAAACCCAGGAGAGACCCTTTCAGACAAACAGGAAGAGACTGTCACAGACCAAGAGGGACAATCAACAGATGGGCAGAACACTTCAAAGAGTTACTGTGCAGACCAGCACCACAAGACTCTCTACATATCCTGGCGGCAGAAATGATCTGCCAACCAGGGAAGAAATCATCAGTGCTATCAAGAAAATGAAGAATGGAAAGGCAGCAGGCCCAGACGCAAGTCCAGCAGAAGCACTGAAAGCTGACATCAGCACTACAGCAGACATTCAACCACTTTTTTAAAAAGATATGGACATACAAAGAGGTCCCTACAGGCTAGAAAGATGGACCCAATAAATTGCCAAAGAAGGGAGATCTCAAGAACTCTGAAAACTGTTGAGGCATCACTCTCCTGTCAGTACCAGGCAAGGTCTTCAACAGGATTCTTCCAGAGAGAATGAAGGATAAGGTGGACAAAACACTTAGGGACCAACAAGCAGGCTTCCAAAAAGATCGCTCCTGCACAGACCAGATTGCCGCGCTAAGGATCATCATCATCAAACAAACTTTTGAATGGAACACTTCACTCTACATAAATTTTGTGGACTTTCAGAAATCCTTTGACAGCTTTCACAGAGACAGCTGGTGTCAACTATTATGGCACTATGGAGTACCAGCAAACATCACCCAATTTGAGGCGAGGACCGGTGTCCATTAGGCCTGTCTCCTCTCAACAACATTCCTGTTCCTTCTTACCATAGACTGGGTAATGAAGATGACGGAAGAAAGAGGAATGGCATACAGTGGACCCTCTGGACCCAGCTGACGACCTGGACTTCGCAAATGATCTGGCCCTGCTCTCCCCCATATAACAGATGAAGGACAAGACATCAGACCTGTCAATCTTTGCAGCAAAGGTCGGCCTTAGCATCCATCCGCAGAAGACCCAAATACTTAGATCAATACAGTCAGTCAACACCCTGTGGCGCTAGATGGAGTCCCTCTGGAAAAAGTCAATACACTCACGTATCTGGGCAGTGTAGTCAACCAGCAAGGGGGAACTGAAGCTGATGTAAAATCCAATTAGGAAAAGCAAGAGCGGCCTTCATCACTTTCAAATATTTGGAAATCTCGACTAATCACCACCAGCACAAAAAATGGGCTTCTTCCACTCGAACATCAGATCTGACCTCTTATATGGATTGGAGACCTGAAAGATCACCATGCACAAACTGCAGACCTTCATTAACAGCTTCCTGCAAAAGATCCTCCACATTCACTGGCCAGAGACAATAAGCAACAAAGAGCTGTGGGAAAGAACTGCCAGTAGAGCAAGACATCCAGAGCAGATGGTGGTCGATAGGACACGCCCACAGAAAGCCCCCAGACAACACCAAAAGAAAAGCTGTGACCTGGAATCCTGGGGGCAAGAGAAAGCGAGGAGACCAAGAAAGACCAGGTAGGACCTGGAGGCAGACACCAGGCAGATGGGCTACAGCTGGAGAGAAGTAGAGAAGATTGCCCAAGACCATGGTCATTGGCGTGCAATTGTTGATGGCCTGTGCTCTGACAAGAGCAATGGGCCTAGTAAGTAAGTAAGCAGCAGGTAAGCATAACCCCGGGAAGGTTCACATGGAGGCACAAGCTAGTGCTTGATTAACATCATACATGCTGCAAGCAGTGCCAGAGAAAACTTTCTGCCACCAGTAGCTCCAGCAACAATATTGTACATGGCAGGTGGCCACAAATCATGGTATGGAACAGCTGTAGCATCAAGGGGGTTCCTGGATCAGTGGATGATTCGGAGTGCACAGCTGATCTTCCAGAATACAACCATCCACAGATCATCCGAGAGATCAGACTGACAGACAAGAGAGAGAGTGATCACAGAGAGAGGGAGAGTGACAAGGTTAAATGGGAGTGATCAGATGGGAAGAGAGAGCATGGTAACATTACATTGGAGTGATAGAGAGTGAGGGAGAGTGATAATGTTATACCAAAGAGATCAGGGGAGGATAGAGGAAGAGTGATACTGTTAAACTGGAGTGATCAAAGAGAGGGGGAGAGGTTATATTGAAATGATGAGATGGAGCTGAAAGGAAGTGAATTGGTAATATCATTTTAGAGTGCTTTTCAATGTTTACAGCTCTTCAGGTGTTTTTTTTTTTTTCTTTTTTTTTTTCTCTCTCTTTGTTGTTGTTGTTGTTGTTGTTGTTGTTGAGAGGCTGTGGTACAAAAGGGCTTCTGAAGCTGCAAAATGAATGAAACTGCTTTTGCTTGGGTGACAGGGCATATACAGACAATTGCAGATACATGATCCAAAGCCATCAATTCATATAATACATATATGTATATTCCTGAAACTGACTTTTTTCCTTTGTTATTTATCACTCGTATAATTTTTCTTCACCCAGCAAGCAGAATGCCATCAGCTCTCACTGGAACAGTTAAACACATTATTTTTTTTTAAAGTGAAAGCAGAATTTGGATTTTTCTTGGGGTCATGATGCAATGGTACAGCACACCTGGATTGTACTTGAACAGTTCAGTTTTGAATCTCATGGATCCATTAGCCAACAAATTGTTTTAATTTTTTTTCAACATTTCAATTTAGGTCTCCTTGGTAGACTGCTAGAAATAAAAATAAGGAATGCTGTATGTTGAGAACAATACAGCTGACTTTTCCCCCTGAACATGGAACAGTTTTGTCCTTTGGTCGAAGTTTTGTAGCTTTGGGGTCTGTTTTATTTTGCATATTTGTTTGTTTTTATTTCATTGAAAAGCAATACAATTATAATCACACAAGGCTACATTTCCAAATTCAGTGTCCTTTGTGTAGATGCTTTATCTTTTTGTTTTTTTTAGTCATGTAATGTTTGAAACTGTGTTTTGTGCTATTAATACATGCACTGGGGAATAATAATGGATTTCAACAACCAAACCAAATAAAAAAAAAAAAAAAAAAGCTTAGTTTTTTTATTTACAAGTGTGTTCAAATGTGCATGTTTATGTATGTGGGAATTTGTGGATACAAAGTTAGTGCTTGTGTTTGAAAAGTGCGGTATGTGCATTTAAAAATAAAGAAAAAAAAGTTTGGTGCGATTTGAGAAAAACCAGCAAAACCAAACCAAAAGATCACAGACTGGCGTGCGGTCGCTATGTGCATGATTATGACACTGCCATTTTTAAAAAGTAGTCAGCAAAAAGGACCAAAATTTGGTCCCCAGGCGTTCTGACCACTAGAATGGTTCAAATTTCAGTCAAAATTTTTAATATTTCATATGAAAGAAATGTTCAGTTGGTGTGTGCGCATGCATGTGTGTGCATGCATGTGTGTGTGTGCATGTGTGTGTACCTTGTCTGGACCTGATCTAGCCCATCAAAAGCCTGTGTATGCCTGTGTGTTAGAGGACATGAAAACAGCTGATCACATTGCCACAAAAACAAGACAATCGCAGGCACATACTTGCCAAACATACACACATACAAATGTTATATCTGCCTGAATTTATTCATCATCTGAAGATTCAACAAACAACAAGAGCAAAAGAGAAAACCAGTGTCTGTGTGCACCGTGTAAACCACGTGTCTGTGGAGCACAGAAATAAAACGATGACACTCATTTGCCCCACCCCCCCCCCACATTCACAGCAGACAACAGTCACTGTAGAACACCTGGTTCACTGGTACTCTCCTGCACCTTCTTTCATAACATCCTCGGCCTTTTGGTTCGGGAAATAATTTCCATACAGCCAGATTTCCAAATAAAACATTTGGCCTTAAGATGAATTTTTTTCTTTAAAATCGCCTAGAGTGGCCATGAACAAAAATGAAATACTGACAAGTTCAGGGAATGTGCCTGTTCCTACACTTGAGAGTGGGTATGTCAGCATGTTAAAGTGTTGGTGCCCATTTTTTAAAATGTGTTCCCATAAAGTTTTACGGTAAAACATACACAAACGATACATTTGTTGTCAACAAGTTTCTCACCTTTCCACAAAGGAAAAATGTTTACTCAAATGATACAATAACATGACAGATAAAAAATCAATCACTTCTCTAAGTCAGCCACACAGCATGCTTCAGAGAGATTTGTTTTGATATATAACATGCACAATTACAAAATAAGTCTCTCCCTGGAAATCAGACCGTCCAGCAGATCTAAAATCAAGTACAATTCCTACCAAACCCAATTAGTTCTGGACATGCCCCCGATGCTGGCCTTCCCATGCAACCTACCACTGACAGAAAAAGAAAATCATGCAAAAAAAACACCATCCAATGGCAAACCTTGCATGCTCACATGACACTCAAAATATTTTCCAATCATCACACTGCTTGCAGTGCTGGTTCAAAACAAACAAACAAAAAAAAAAAAGCCTGTTTCTGTTTCAGTGGCTTTATATTGATTCATGCCTGTGTTCAGTGCAAACAAGATACTTCAGAATACATGCTGCGCCTACCTCTACCACCACCCCTAAGCACTACAAACAAATGCATGAAAAAGAAAATGACTATTGAACTGGCTCTCACTTTATGAAACATGGAGATACACTCAACTGTGTTCCATGGACTTTGAGATGTCAGAGCCGACATGGGCATGCAGGAGGCTCAGTCAGTACAAACTCTAGTCTATGCCCACCTTCTAGAACTTCTGTTCAATTTTCTTCTTTTTGGTCATTCTTTCACTCAGTTTTTTTTTTCTTTTTAAACAAAAACTTTCTTTTCAGTTGTCTAACATTCATCTCCCTTTGTGCCCCATTTTACTATCTCCACACAAAGCTATCTTTGACACATTTTTTGGTGTTGTGATCTCCCTTTACGCTCCATTTTACTATCTCCACACAAAGCTATCTTTGACACATTTTTTGTGTTGTGATCTCCCTTACGCTCCATTTTACTATCTCCACACAAAGCTATCTTTGACACATTTTTTTTGTGTTGTGATCTCCCTTTACGCTCCATTTTACTATCTCCACACAAAGCTATCTTTGACACATTTTTTTTTGTGTGTTGTGATCTCCCTTTACGCTCCATTTTACTATCTCCACACAAAGCTATCTTTGACACTTTTTTTGTGTTGTGATCTCCCTTTACGCTCCATTTTTGTGATCTCCATCCATTTTACTATCTCCACACAAAGCTATCTTTGACACATTTTTTGTGTGGTCAATATGAACAGCCTGTTGGTTTTGGTGTTGACTTCTGGCTTCCATTGTACTCCAACATCAAAAGGCTGTGAGACTGCACAGTCTCCAGACAAAAGTCTGCTCTTCTGAAGGGTCTAACTTGCCTGTATGGCCTTTGTAAGGCAGTATAGGATTGGTGGAAAGGCTGTTACCCTCGACAGGGCATAGCGTTATCAGGTCTGTAGAAGTCACCAGTTAAACTATCATTTCTTAATGAAAATATGTATGTGCATACTGTCCTTGTTGCTTTTTTTTTTTTTTTTCAAGATGGGACTTTTTATTTCCCCTTTGTGTTAACAGCCCTGGCAGGTTCAATATAGTCTGCTATAAGGATACCACTGAATAAACAAGGCTGACCCCATCCACACACATACACACACTAACTATTGCTACAGTTGTATTTATGGCAATGACAAGCGACTCTTCATCACAAATCTGTCAGGCATCCAAAACAATAAACAGTTGAAAAGCAAATGCACCCATGAGGATTACACAAATCACAAAGGGAGAGGTGATGGATGGTCTTCCTTGAATGTAGTGCTGACAAAGGAAAAAATGGTTTTAAAACAAAACTCCTGTAGAAAGGAGGTAAGATAATAACACATTTCATGAGAGATTTCATGGGAATCCCTGTCCAGGTGTGGGCAGACAGGAGGAAGGAGACGACAGGGGTGTTCAGGACAGGAGAGAGGAGGAGGTTGGGGCTGAGGATCAAACTCACAATGGAAAACACATTTCAAACACAGAATTTTCGGAAAAAGGCAAAACTAACAATGCTTCCAATATTGCTTACAGAAGGTAATGCCAAGAAGCAAAAAGTTACAGCTGTCATTGATGAAACAAAAAGGCAAATAAAACACAACATGAGAAGAAAGTAATAACATCATGACAACAAACGATGTAAAAGAAAAGAAAAAAGTCAGATCTTAAAATTGAATCTTTTGATTCTTTTTTTACACAACTGAGTTAAGTCAACAAACTGAGATTAACAAACCATGTCATCATATTAGATTGTATAACAAGATGGAGGAGAATGGCTGGTGGAAGTGAGGAAGGAAGTGATAGGAGACAGTCCATTTTACAAACGCACACAAACTTACATTTTTGTTTGCCTGCTTTTTGTTTAAATCTTTGCCAGGTCATTACAGTAATGATGGAAGAAAGAATTGTAAGCCTGCACTTGTTTTCCACCACTACAAAATTGTTCAGCATAATGTGTGTGTGTATAATGTGTGTGCATGTGGGGGGTGGGGTATGGTACTATATTCAAGATTAAATCCAACTGCTGGAAACTGCTCCACCTAGGTATGCTTTAGGTATAAAAACTTTTAGTAAAACAGAAGTAAACTTTTATTTGGTCATGGTTTACCTGCAAAGAAAGTCAATGAATCTGTTCTAAAATACTCTGAAACAAACTACACAGTTTCTGATTGTAAGTTCACCAATTCAAAGGAAGCTGTTAAGCGAATTTTACTGGTGATTAATAGTTTTTTCTCATGAAACTTTTAGTTTCCAGTTATTTGTTTTACTGGACAGACAGACAGAGAGAGCAAGGAAGAGAGAGAGCCAGGAAGAGAGAGAGCAAGGAAGAGAGAGAGAGCCAGCTTTAAAAATGAACTGTGTACTAAGGAACACATTTGACTAACTAACTTCTGAGGAGTGTCTCAAATTGATCGACAGACTTTCATTTCAATATCACAGGTTTAGTAGAATCAATGATAACAACTTCAAAATACAACAAACATTAACCTCCAATGAACTATGAACAACTTTGCTGTAACAAATCAGAATTCAACGTGACTGAAACATACCAAGAATTCATCTGATGTTTAAAACAAGGTTTACCGATAAAACAGGAAAGATGACAACGCCAAAGTGGAAACTGAAGGCTTTTAAGGTGATGGCACTCCATCAGTCATTTCTTTTTGTTGGTAGTTTGGATCTGTGGCTGATCTCAGTTCAGTAACAAATTCATTCCTGATCTGATGGGCTGGAGATCATGTGTCAGCAATACACATTTTTCTCTCAGTTTTTTTTTTTTCATGATAAGATTCTCCCCATCCTTCCCCACCCCCTCACTCGATTGGCTGGGCTACCATAATAAAACCAAACTAACCCCATTCCCCTTCAGGAATGGACTTAGGGTGGGGCAGTGGGGAGGAAGCTCAGCATCATTACTCATCAACAATTCATTCAAAGCAACTCCTTGATGATGACCGAGTGTGAATCCACCCCCCAAACTCTACTCTTCCCCCCCCTCTTTGTCCCCAATTCCATCCTTCCATCCTTAAAGCCCCCCCCCCTCCTAATTCCTTGCACCTCTCAGCAAACACTCCAGTGATCTTTCCTACCTCAGAACAATCTGGATGGAAATTTTCCATGGTGACAATGTTGTTCAAAGCAGGTCTTTTTTTGAAGTATGGAGGTGCTTGACACCATGTAAAAGGTGTCCATGCTGAAGTAATTTTCAAACCTTTCATCAGCATTCTGATGACGAAGTCTTGTCTTTTCATGCATGTATAAGACATCTAACACATTTGCCTGAAGTTTTTTCAGGGCTTCTAGCATAATGTTGGCATTAAACTAACCATACAGTATTATATGTTATTCGACAATACTGCAGTATTATATGTTATCTTCCCATCTATCGACAATGCTGCAGTATTATATGTTATCTTCCCATCTATCGACAATGCTGCAATATTATATGTTATCTTCACATCTACCGACAATACTGCAGTATCATATGTTATCTTCACATCTACCGACAATGCTGCAGTATTATATGTTATCTTCACATCTATCAACAATGCTGCAGTATTATATGTTATCTTCTGATCTATCTGCAACATTTCGTTGTTATATATTATCTTCAGATTGGTACATGCACCTACTGCTCAAAGATAGTTGACAGTCAATGAACACAAAATTAATCACACACAAGTAGACAACAAAAGCAACCATGCCAAAATCAATTACAAAAGCAATTTGAGCCCTACTGGCCAGATCTTTGAAAAAAGTAATGAAAGCAACCATTACAGCATTACAATAGCAATTCAAGCCTCCACATTTCTTACATCTGTATTAACCTATATTTGTACATTGTTAAGGCCAGACATGACATCCCAATTTTGACCAGAATCGTTACTTTTTGTTTTGCACCATTTTCTATCTCCAGTATCTACTCTAATGAATCCAACTCAACTTTTTTTCCACACAGTCTACTTTATTTTTATGTTGGGAAAGTTTAATCTGGGTAAAAGAATTTAAACAAAAATTCAAGTAAAATTAAACTTTAAAATGTAGTGTGATTTTGAAAAGATTCTCTCAAAATAAAAAAAAAAAATTTTACTACAATCTACTTCCAGCGTAAATATTAAGTTTTGAATGTTAAAAAATAATTGCAATAGGAAAAATAAGAATACCTTCACTAATTTTGTAGTTTCAGGTAATGCAAACACACAAAAACAAACTTAGTTTGTTGGCCTTCTTAAATTGTTTCCATAGCAACTGATGATTCAAGACTCAAGTGTGACACATTTTTGTGAACTTTGATGCTTAATCAATTCCAAGTGAAAGAATTCATTCATTGCTTCATCAATTCCAGTTGAAAGATTTATCAAAACACAAAAGGTTTTGTTAAAAGAAATTGGGTACCATGTGTGGTCTTAAGCTGTGTCTAAAGTCCAGAGAGTCTGATTAGTGGCTATTTTTTCCAGACGAGTTCATGCACACACCCTCACTCTATCCACCCACACTCTCTTTCCAATGAGTTCTTAAGCCCCAAAGTAAACGTCAACAATTCTTTCAGGGTTCTTCTTTCATTTACTTCACACAGATTTTGCCCTTTTGTTTCATATAATTTTTTCTTCTTTTTTTTTTGGGGGGGGAGTGGGTGAAGGGGTAGGGGGAAGAGGTGTCTAACTTTGCAACACAGACACCACCATCTATAAAAAAAAAAAAAAAAAAAAAAATCCACGTCTGATAGCTGCTTACTTTGGTTGTACGAGGACAACAAAATGTAAGCACCAAACACGCCATGGGCAAAGAATTCAAGTAAGATAGTCTACGTCACTTTGGCCCTTCGGCATAATCACAGTCTTCTCAATCAAAATATCAGTAACCAACACACAAAATGGTGACAACTTTTTGTGTGTTTGATGCTACAAAAATTATTTGCTGACCTCTGTCAAAGTTATTGTAATTACAACCCCCCCCCCCCCTGCAATGCATTTCTTCTTCTGGCTGACTGGTACCAGAACCATTTCAAAAAAGCAGATTCCAGCACACTCCCTTGCACCCATACATTTGGGACACTGGAAGTGAGAGCCCTTTCCTTCTTTAACATGAAAGGTGGAACACTTGCACATAATATAGTTTAAAATATATGTTGCATTATGCATTTCACTGCTGTTGGTAATGGTTTTAATAAATCAGCTACTTTTCAGGAGGGGGGGGGGGGGTCGGAAGGTTTGAGGGTGGGGGTGGTGGTGGTGTTGGTGTGGTGGTGAAGAAACTGGTAGCTTGATCATGTCATCTGTGGGGTTTAAAACAACAAAGTTACAGCAACCCTTTGAGATTGTGTAGGTGGTAAAAAACAGTAACGACTAACCACTACATCTTGTTCAACTCTGGAGTGAAAAACAACAATAAAGCAATCATCATTTCATCTTGAGTGGTAAAAAAACACTCAAAAGAGTAATAATCAATTGAAAAAAACAATTGTGGAAAAAATGCTGGGTAACAATCACTCTAAAAGTGTCATCCAGGGGCTAAAAAAAAAAAAAAAAAAAAAAAGTCTTGATATTATTCAAAGAAACAAAGAGCACAAACAAATCTCTCCATAACAGATATTTGAACCTTGCAACAAACACAATCAATGGAAAGTATTGCTCTGATGGCAGGGGTCTCAACAAGTCGAAACAACAACCAACACAAATGTGCACACACGCAGACTCTACAGAACTACTGTTTCATACATAAGCATGCACACGATAGCCATACCATCAAGTGCATACCTACATGTACACAGTTCACACCCAGTTGTCCATATGTACATTCATCCCCTGTCAATTTTCTGTTAAATCCTTGTGCTGATTTTGTCAGGCTCTGGTCACAGAAGAGTTCCACAATATTTCAAGGAGCTGACAACACACATGTAAGCACAGAAACCACACTATTTACCTATGTTTTATGAACTGACATGATATGCCCTCAAAGTGATTAATTATGCATGTTTGAATGTGCAAGTTGTGTATTGTGCCTATGAGTGTGTGAATGTCCACCAGCTTAAAATCATGGATATTAAACCTGTGACACTCTTCAGCAACCAGCTGCTTCCTTGAAGAATTCCCCTCCCAACTTACAGTTTTGTTGGCTGATGCGAAACAGGGTATAGGTTTTCTCCAAGAAACAAAAATCTTTCACCAGAATCGCTGTGCCCTTTGGAGCTGTTCCCACCCACCCAGTTTACACCATTTTTATGAATCAAACTTCCAGTTCACACAGTCATCACTTGCACTCTTCAAAACCTCTGAAAAAAAAAAACGTTGATAACTGGGACTGTGCACAAACACATGTTCTTCATCAAGGTCTTCATGTTCCAATAGATTTTTGTATAGAGATATGATTCCAGTTTGAGCTTACTCCACTTCACATACTTGTTCTTCGACTTCAGCAGTCTGAAGGCACAGGCACAGGAAATCTGAATTTCACATTTACACAGCCGCACTTTTTGTTCCCGTTCCATCCTCCTCATCTCGCTAAACATCTTCAAAAAATTAGAGCAGCATGTGGAAGACGGAAGAGGGTGGCAGCATAGTCATCAAAACAATTTGTTTTGAGATTAATACAGTAAATGTAATGTAATTTAACGACTGACCTATGAACCAAAACACACCACACTGGATGTTTTTCCATGCGTCCTAAAGCAATCAAAGTTATTTTGTGTTGATGCACCACACCCAATTCTAATGGAATCTAGCTGATTATCTTCAGTGTTAAGACAGGTTATGACAGGTATGTTTGGAAACAGCGCCATCTTTGGGAAATCTTTTAGGGATGAATATTCCGCCAGATTTTGCCTGATGGTGCTAACTTCCCACCAAAGTACTGTTTCTTAAAAAAGCATACGCCTAAGTACTGTTTATTTTTTCATTTCCCAGTTTGGAAATAGCTTGATCCATCACCTTTATTTAGGTAGTTTTCAACCTGTGACTGACAATTGCTTGGCACTGGCCAACCATGAAAACCTGTACTGTCTGCCCAGAGCTTGAAGACATACCTCTAGTCATGTCAGTGACTAAACACAAGTAAAGCCATTTCCTCCACAAAATAGAGCAGAGGCCATCCTCAAACAACATTCCTGTTCACCACAAATGGGTTTTTCGATTTTGTTGGTTTCGAAACCAAGAGATATCAACATGGATTCAGTCACGGACACTGATCTTAGACAACATTCTGTAGAATTTGATCAATGTCTGCCCTGACGTTTTCCAGTTATCTTGCAGACAGACAGACAGACAGACAGACAAACAGCACTGACAATAACACCAGCAACTGCAGCATGTGCCCGCACAAAGAAATGTTTTGAATACAAGACGTGTTATCAAACAGGAAAATCTGCCACACACACAATCAAAGCTCAAAATACATGCTCAGTAAAGAACTTAAAGTTGTACCGCGAATGTTTACAATGCAAACCACAAACCCTAGCACTGAAAAGTTAAAGCCACAACCTTTATAAAGCCAAAACCACTTTTAAAATGAATAATCAAAATTGTATACATTTAAAATGATGGGGGGGGGAGGGGGGGGACCCAACAAACTGGAAAATGGCAATAAAAGTATTTGCTTTTGTTTTTGACAAAAGATCACTAAAAAGTCCATTCATTATAGAAAGCATCATTTTGTATTAATGTACAGAAAGTATCATTTTGTAAGTCCAAGAGCCAAAGTTGTTGCTTTTGAAAAAAAAAACATAAAATGAAAAAAAATCAGTAAATCATGGTACATTTAAATTTCAGAGTCCATTTTCAAAATGGAATGCATGCACATAAATACAAATACATGTGCTAACTCTTGAAAGTTGATAAGCACACAGAGAGACAAACTGGAATTTTCCATTCTAAACTTCTTCAACGCCAATTTGGCCCGGCTCTAGACAAGGAAGAAGGAAACTCGGATGTGAAAAGAATATTATTACATGTGATTTATTATCAGGTTCTGCCCTACCTAGGGCCAATCCCATAACTACAGCTGAGGACTGTAACACTTGCTGATTCAATTACCACTCCATCTCATCTATTTAGAAGGCCATGAAAGTGGAAACATAACTGCTATGAAGAATTTTTCTCAGATTCCATGTTTGATAAAGTATACTTACAAAGTCAACACAATAAGTAAATGTCCATCGCCAACTTTCTCACATACACACACATTCCTTGACAACCGTTTTGCCAAATACACAGCAGCACTGATGGGCCCAAATAACAGTTCTCAATCTGCTTCAGGCTTCAGAAGATGCACAAGGTGATTAGACTTTCACTGCAGTTAAGTCACCAAAAAGGCAAAAGCGTGTGTTCACATATTAAGCAAGCAAAGCAGAACAGATCTTGATTCGCAGATCTAGCTTAGAAAAAAAAAAAAAACAAGAGACATTTGTGATCTCTTTTTTTTTCTTCCTGACCAAATACTTTTCTCTAGCTCCTTCCTCCATGCCCTCAACCCTCATATCCAATCTCTTCTCCCCCCTACCTCCCTGGTTAACCTCCTGGCATTAGACACACACTGTTCACCATGAACAAAAGCCTGCTGCATATAAAGCAAGAATAAGGAAAGTGCAACAAGTCAAATAATAATGATGCGTTACTGTACCATGCTGCACCGGTTTCTAAAGAGATCCATTGTATGGTAATGCACAGTGATGTATTGAACTCTTCTGTATTGTACTACACTTTATTGTACTCTTTCCCATATAACAGACTGTATGAGTGAGAACAGGTTCTGTATATACTGCATTAAATTTTATCTGGAAAGAGAGAGAAAGAATGAGAGAGAGACAGTGTGTGTGTGTGTGTGTGTGTGTGTGTGTGTGTGTGTGTGTGTGTGTGCAGCCTCAAGTGTGTGAGTGTGTGGCATGTATGTATGCATGCACACATGTCTGCTTGCCAAAGAAACAAGCACCCCAATGTTTGCTGTACTTTCTCCCTGAAGACTGAAGTCTTGCCCATATCCAGCCAGCAGCCAGGTCATCAATGGCTCTGTACATGGAAACCACATTCTGGAAAAGGAATCTTGCCAGTTCTGCCAGACGGAAACTCTTCTAATAATAATAATTATTATGATATTTATAAGGTGCAAAATCTTGATGAAATCAACTCTAGATCTAAGGATCTGCACACACACACACACACACACAGTCATGCAGACACACTCACACACAAATGCATATGTGTTATGGCTCTAAACAAAGGAATGCAAAAAGGAGAATCATGTACAAAATAAATATGAACACACACACACGCACACACACACATGCTGTGGGCCATATGGCTCTAAACACACACTAATTTTAAAAGAAGCATTATGTACAAATATTGCTATATGCACCCACACACACACACACCAGCACAAACACACACACCTAAATGCATGTCCTATGGCTAACCCAAACCGTCAAAAGAGAGGAAAAAAGAAAATGAGTTATGTACAAATATTTGCATCTCAGGTTCTCACACCAAGTGGGTACAGGCTACAGTGGGAGTAGTAGTGATCGTGGAGAGGACTATTAGGAAGAAGACAAGAGGTGAGTTTTAAGAGCAGTCTTAAAAGAAGAGAAAGTAGGCAGTTGACAGACTGAGAGTGGAAGTTTGTTCCAGGAGAGTGGGCCAGAAACAGAGAAGGCAAGTGGGCCAAAGGTACTGAGCTTGGTACGTGGAATCCACAAAGTGAGAGGATCAGAGGAGGAGCGGAGGGTGCATGAGGGTGTGTAGATATTTGAGTAAATTGGTTAGGTAGTTAGAGGCTGCGTTGTTGAGGGACTTGCAACAAAAGGCATCAATTTTATAGTGTATGCGTTTTGATACAGGAAGCCAGTGAAGTTGTGACCGAAAAGGGGAGATGTGGTCAGTCTTTTTCTTCTTGAGTACAAGGCGTGCGGCATTGTTCTGAATGCGTTGTAGGGTGTGAACAGAGGATTCATGACACCAGAAAGGAGTGAGTTGCAGTAGTCGATACGAGACATAATGAAACAGAGGGCAAGAAAACTAATTTCACCAAGAGCAGTTTTGTGTGAGAACCTGAGGCATGGGAAGTGCTGGTACTATGAGTGATCAACTACACTTCCACCCATTTTAAGGTTCAGATTTTTAACTCTTGAACATATGCGCAACTATGAGCCTACAAATTCAGCATATCATGTGACACAATTAGGAAGATGCCAGCGGACACAGGCCAAGAAACTGCCCATACTTTTCTTAAACATGCTGTGCCACAAAGCAGTCTTACACAGTAACTCCATGATTTCAGCAATGTTGCCTAACTGGCAACTTGCCTGCTGTGCACTAAAACAGAAAACAGCAAACCCAAAACTCAAAAGAGAGGTAATTTTATGACTGTGGACTCTTTGAGATTATATGGTGTACATATCTGTTTACGTGGTGTACATGTTTGGTTTTAAAACAATGCAGAGTGCATTTGCTTTCCTATCACGCACATATGCATACACATTCCACAAAAAAGTGTGTAAATACAAGACACACACATAAACACACATGCATGACCATAAACCTACTCTCTCTCTCCCTTCTCCTATCATAGCTCAAGCGCACGACATGCTCTTTGCTTCAGAGCTGCCATGCCATCCTTACACCAGACCATGCAATACAACAGCTAAAAAAAAAACACAGATCAAAAAAACACCAGAGATCATCTGTTGCTGCTTTCCACTGGACATTCAGCACGCTCTTTCATCACTCATCATCTTTGGTGAAACAGAGAGTGCATGAAGTCCTCTGTGTCTTGGGAGGTGGAAAGGATGAACAAACACCATGAGAATATCTCATTAGTGACTGAACGTGGGAGAGACACCATGAGAATATGTCATTAGTGACTGAACGTGGGAGAGACATCATGAGAATATGTCATTAGTGACTGAACGTGGGAGAGATACCATGAGAATATGTCATTAGTGACTGAACATGGGAGAGACACCATGAGAATGTCATTAGTGACTGAATGTGGGAGAGACATCATGAGAATATGTCATTAGCGACTGAACGTGGGAGAGACATCATGAGAATATGTCATTAGTGACTGAACATGGGAGAGACACCATGAGAATATGTCATTAGTGACTGAACGTGGGAGAGACATCATGAGAATATGTCATTTGTGACTGAACGTGGGAGAGACACCATGAGAATATGTCATTAGTGACTGAACGTGGGAGAGACACCATGAGAATATGTCATTAGTGACTGAACGTGGGAGAGACACCATGAGAGTATGTTATTAGTGACTGAACGAGGCAGAGTGCCTGACATTGAATAAAAAAGCACTGATGGGAAAGGAGGGAGGAACAGGGAGTTGGGACAGAGGTGTGGGTAATGGGTGGAAAAAATATGAACATGTGGTAGATGGTGTGACAACTTAGAAGTGTGTGTATATGTCAACATATGTGCAATCAATGTGTATGTGTATTCATACCCAAGAACATACATCACACAATTTTTGAGCATATGTGTGAGTGTGCATACATGCACATGAGCACATGTATGATGATCATGTGTGTGTGTGTGTGCGTGTGTGTGTGTGTGTGTGTAGAAAACGGATGTATATGCTTGAGGAAAGTGTGTGCAAGTACACACAGGTGTGTGCATGTTTGTGTGTAGAAATGTATGCATATGTCTGTGGAAGTGTGGAAGTGCACACAGGTGTGTGCATGTTTGTGTGTAGAAATGTATGCATATGTCTGTGGAAGTGTGGAAGTGCACACAGGTGAGTGCATGTTTGTGTGTAGAAATGTATGCATATGTCTGTGGAAGTGTGGAAGTGCACACAGGTGTGTGCATGTTTGTGTGTAGAAATGTATGCATATGTCTGTGGAAGTGTGTGTGCAAGTGCACACAGGTGAGTGTATGTGTGCACAGACATACTTAAGTGCCAGTGTGCATATCCCCCCCCCCCCCCCCCCCCCCCTTCCTCCCACCCGCTACTCCTCATACCATCACAAGCATCCTCCGCACACACCCGTACCAACATGTTCAACCACCCTATATCCCGACCCTACCGGCGGCACATCAAGCCTTTATCACAGGTCAGTGCTCTGTACACTCTGTGTGCCGTTGGGCAGCTCAGGGTCCACCGACGACTCCACAGCCAGGGTGGGAGTGGAGGGGGTGGAGACAGGGGTGGAGGGGACGGAGGAGTTGGACTCCTTGTCAGTCCTGAGCGACTGCTGCAGCTGCAGCTTGATGGCGTGGATGCGGAAGTGGAGGCGGGACTCCAGCGCATAGCCTTTGTAGTTTTTCCTGCAACGCACCCACCCAGCATCACTCACAGACTGTTAGGACAAACCACATCATCACATCACATCTCGTGTGTCAGTTCACAGCCCAGCCAATCACAGAGGCCCCGTCAGCATGAATTAAGACACCAGAACTGACATACAAAATGAAAAATGGTCATATACACGCAACTCCAAGTCATTCCTGTGAGTAGAGAGTTATCTATAATGAAGTTTACCACAAAACTACATTCATGTGGGTTGTGTGAAAAATATGCATTTCATCTACTCTCTTGTATGAGTATGCCTATGTGTGAGTGTGAGTGTGTGTGTGTGTGTGTGGGGGGGGGGGGGGGAGGGGTGCATTAGTGTTATATGTGTGTGTGTGTTTGTGTGCGTGTGCGTGTGTGTGTGTGTGTGTGTGTGTATGTGTTTGTGTGTGTGTGTGCGTGCGCACATGTGTGTGATTGCCTTTGTAGTTCTTGATGCAACACACTAGAATGGATTATTTAACTGTGTCTTCTGTGGCTGGGAATAGAAACTTAATTTCTGCTGGTATTTGCCTGTTCACCATTTTCTCTTCACTACCACTCTGTGCTTAGTCGCCAGCAGAGGGTGACTTTTTTTTTCTTTCTTGATAAGGGCTATTTGGGAAGGGCTAAGTAATACAACACACGGTTTTCAGTGGATCTCTTTCTCATGGGTGCCATTTGAAACTTGATTAAAAAAACAGGCAAATCTGCTCTCCCCTCCACCTCTCCTTCCATCCCCTACCCCAAAATTTTTTTTGTGATACATAGCAACTGTTGTAAAACAGGCCTTACTGTTTCTGTGCATTACTCTGTGCCACTAAATAGGTGCCCTATTACTTGCATACATCACTCTCCCCCATCAAAACAGTCCTTGTTATTCACACGCGTTACTCTATGACATTAAGACAGTCCTTGTCATTTGCCCTGCATTATTCTATACTGTTGAGGAATTTCTTGCAATCCCATACAACACTCAGTCATTACAATAACCTTGTCATTTCTATGCATTCCTCTGTGCAATTAAAACAGTCTTGTCGTTTCTGTGCATTCCTCTGCAACTAAAAAACAGTCTTGTCGTTTCTGTGCATTCCTCTGCAATTAAAAACAGTCTTGTCGTTTCTGTGCATTCCCCTCTGCAATTAAAACAATCTTGTCATTTCTATGCATGTTCCCATCTCTTACAATAATTCTTGTCACTCCTGTGAATTATTCATAACGATTATAACAGGCCTAGTGATTTCACTGCATTACTCTCTGTGATCAAAATACTCCTTACAATTTGCCAGAATTACTCATTGCCATTGTAACAGTCATAGTAATTTACATGCATTTCTCTCATGTCATGTCAAAACATCATCATCTGTATGCATTATTCTCTGAAATAACCCTTATCAGTTCTACGCATTCTTCCTTACCAATAACCTGTCTCTGTCAATTATGTGCATTATATTTTTCCCTTTAAATCAATCCTTGTCATTTAGCTGCATTTCTCTCTGCAATTGAAATGGTCTTTGTCACTTCTAAGCATTACTCACTTCCATGAAAACAGTCCTTGTCATCTGTGTGCACTACTCACTGCTGCTTGATCAGTCCCTGACATTTGTGAGCATACCGTTAAAACAGGGATTCCATGCTTCGAAGCGAGAGAGAACAAGAACCCAAGCGGGGGTGGGATTTAAAACAGATGAGTCCCCACCATTCTGACCTTTGCTGTCTTTAGCACAGTCAATCAAACAAGCCAGCAACGGAGAAGAAAGTGGAGGCAAAGGCAACTGAATGATACAGAGGGTTGAAGCATCGATGGAGCCCTAACATAGGTTAGGCTAGCAAAAACAGGTTTGGTCTGCTGCAAAATGGAAACAACCAAGCACTGTGTATCTGACATAGATAAGGGAAGACAACCAAAATCCTGACAGGGGCATCTTGTTCCTTACAGAAAGAAAGGAGACAGATGTGGCTGTGAACTGCAGAATGGAACTGTGAGACAATCTGTGGGGTGTTCTTCACACTGAGTCGGGAACACATTTTCAGCCAAACTGCATTAGCACACTGATGCGTTTGTGGACAGTGTGACTTGAAACAGTATGACACTGAAACAGTTGTGTGATGTCTCAGCTGCTGACTGCGCTGGAAAGGAAGTCAGGCTCTCTGTCAGCGCTCCCTCTGAGCAACACAGAGAAACCTCTGTCATTCCAGAAGGGGATTCCAGGACATGTCTGCTCCCCCCCCCCCCCCCCCCCCCCCCCTGCAGAAAAATCTAAAACCTGCATTCAAAATGATGCAATCTGGCGCAAATCTGAGCACTGAGTGGGGTATTTTGAATGTAGTCTGATACACATCTGAGCACTGAGTGGGGTATTTTGAATGCAGTCTGATACACGTCTGAGCACTGAGTGGGGTATTTTGAATGCAGTCTGATACACATCTGAGCACTGAGTGGGGAATTTTGAATGTACTCTGATACAAATCTGAGCACTGAGTGGGGTATTTTAAATCTAGACAGCCTAAAAGTGAAGCAAGGTATGCTTTATTCACTAAAATATAAAATCAAATTGTTCCCTTGTTTCTTTCAACTCCTTAATTCAACTTCAAAACACTCTGAAAAGGAGCTGATAGCCAAAAAGAATTTTACCTTGGGACTGTGAAGAGCATTTTCTACATGAATAAGCAACGTTTAAATCACACACACACACACACACACACACACACACACACACACACACACACACACACACACACACACACACACACACACACAGAAAGAGACACCTACACATACACCAAAAATAGGCTGAACATACTTAGCTTGGTGGAGGAGGGGGCCACGCTGTCCAGTCTGTCCTGCTTCAGATACAGCATGGCCAGCTCCACCGTGGAGTATGGTACTAGGTAGTGATCATGTTCAATCTCTTTCTCACTGAACACACACAAATATAGACTCAGCACATGCACACTCACATACACATATAAAATACATGCGCGCAAGTGCATACACACACACAAATACATGAGTGGATGCATGCGTGCACACACACACACACACACATCATAAGTGCATGCACAAAAATACATCATATCACAAAGACACACTCAATGGAACAGAAAATGCAAGAATGAAATGACATGCAAATCACACACACACACACACACACACACACACACACACACACACACACACACACACGTGCACGCACGCGTATACACACACACACACGCACATACGCACACATTTTACATCACACAGAGATGCTCATTGCTAAGAAAATTCAAGGGTGTAGATAGCATTCAGATCACATATGTCAATGGTTGCTGAAGTTGTTTCTATGTCTCTATCTTTGTGTGAATGAGAGTGCCTGCGCGTGTGCGTCTGCGTGTGTCTGTGTGTGTGTGTGTGTGTGTGTGTGTGTGTGTGTGTGTGTGTGTGTGTGCGCACCAGCGCGCACGTGTGTGCATGCATGTATGTGTGTGTGTGTGATTTGCATGTCATTTCATTCTTGCATTTTCTGTTCCATTGAGCGTGTCTGTATGATATGATGTATTTTTGTGCATGCACTTACGGTGGTGATTGTATGTATGCACACGCGTGCGTGCGTGCATTCGCATGCCTGTTTTTGTGTGTGTGAGCTTGTATTTGATTGCATATGTGTGTGTGTGTATGCACGCACTTGTGTGTATGCTTGTACATGTGTATATGCTTGTATTTGTGTGTGTGTGCCTGTGAATGAGAAATGGGGGGAGAGGGGTGACCGGGTAGGGGGAGAGGATGTACACAAGAGTAGGGGCAGAAGTGAAGAGTGAAGGGCAAATGGGCACTGACTGGCTGAGGACCTCCTGAAAGCACTGCTCCGCCTGGAAGAACTGCCCACGGTGCCGCAGACACACCCCCTTCAGCAGCAGGGCTAAACAGTAGTTGTCCTGGAAGAATGGCATCGTACCTGCAACATGGAGCCATGACGTCAACACTCAACACTGCCGTCATCATTAAAGGCCACTGTCATCAACAAAAAGCGCCATGACACCAACACTCAACACTTCTGCCATTATTACAAGTCACTGTCATTAACATGGGGCACTTCTATCAACAGATGAGAATAATTAATACATGACATTCTTAGCAACAACACCTGGCATTAAAATCAACAAGTGGCACCATTACTGCACTGTAACAAACACATTCCCATCAACACCTGGCACGCCTAACAAACACATTCCCACCACGTCTGGCACTCCTAACAAACACATTCCCACCACACCTGGCACTCCTGACAAACACACATTCCCACCACACCTGGCACTCCTAACAAACACATTCCCACCACGTCTGGCACTCCTAACAAACACATTCCCACCACACCTGGCACTCCTGACAAACACATTCCCACCACACCTGGCACTCCTAACAAACACATTCCACCACGTCTGGCACTCCTAACAAACACATTCCCACCACGTCTGGCACTCCTAACAAACACATTCCCACCACACCTGGCACTCCTACAAAACACATTCCCACCACACCTGGCACTCCTGACAAACACATTCCCACCACACCTGGCACTCTCTAACAAACACATTCCCACCACGTCTGCACTCCTAACAAAAACACATTCCCACCACGTCTGGCACTCCTAACAAACACCATTCCCACCACGTCTGGCACTCCTAACAAACACATTCCCATCAACACCTGGCACTCCTAACAAACACACATTCCCACCAACACCTGGCACTCCTGTCAGCACATCTCTGATCAATATATGGCATTACTGCCAACAGACTCCCATCAGTATAAGCCATTCCTGATGACATATTCCTATCGACACACAGAACTCCTGGTGCAGTATTCCTGACAAAAAGTTCCCATTAACATATGGCATTCCTGACAATACTTGGCAATTCCTCTGGTACAGCACTTTAACCACTCAAAAGAACTGTCAACACACCTGTCCCACAAAACTCTACAGTTTTCCTGTCAGCATGACCACAGCTGGTCTGCTCCCATTCTCTTTTGTACAGTCAACAGCTGAGATACTGGTACTATTGCCAGCCTCCCACTGCATTTTGTTAAGAATATTATGATGACTATGATTTCTGCCATAAATGACAGCTGGTATGAGCATCAGAACACTGCTTTGCAGAACTACATTTTGTGGCTGATCTTTCCAAACTATGGCAACTGATTTTCCTAGAACATTTTGTGGCTGATCTTTCCAAACTATGGCAACTGATTTTCCTTGTCTTACTGTTATGGCGACAAGAAAGTGTTCAAACAGCTGTCAACAAACATCAAAAGAACAGATAGTTCTATGCGCTTTCTACTTCTGACAACAGGCAAATGAAGTTTTGCTGCAGCTCTGCAGAAGTGTACAAATGGCTATAGACATCTTGCCCATGCAAAGACACAATGGTTGTGGTCTCTTCTACACATGGCAATGGGTCCGAGCATTCTTCCACTGCAGAAAGGCAGCCTCCCTTGTTGGCACAACTGATGTGACTGGGCTCTGAATATCAAGTGACAGAAGTGTCTTGCTGTTAAATGAAGTATGTTGACAGTGTCCTTTCGTTACATAACTAAGTGGCCTGTCTCACCCTGTTCTATAGATATGTGTCAGACTGGTCATTTAGCAATGCCCGATTGTACAAATGTCACCACTGTACGAATGTCTCCATACTGTTCAACATCAATGGGTATGACTCGTTGTTTAGCAATGCCTAATGATAGCTTTTCAACACTGTTTTGAAGATGTGCATGTGACTGGTCTTTCATAGCAACGCCTACCAGTATAAATATTTTGCACCGTTCTACATATGTGTGTGTGACAAGTCTTTTGTAGCAATGCCTACCAGTACAAATATCTAGATACCACTCTATATATGTGTGTGTATGACTAGTCTTTTGTAGCAATGCCTACCAGTATAAATATTTGATGCTGTCCAACATAGGTATGAGTGACTGATTTTCCATACCAACATCTGTCTTATCACTGTTTAACAGAAGTGTGTGCAAGACCAACATCTCAACACTGTTCAGCAGAGGCGTATGTGAATGGTCTTTCAAGCAATGCCTACCCATCTCAGTGTCTTCACATTCTCCTGCAGCAGTACATCGCCTGCACACTTAGTTAACACAAGTGAGGACTGGCTTCAGCGCCTCACGACAGCAGACACAACTGCGTGTGTTCTCTGACTGGTGTGCTGATTGAAGTGTCCTCCACCAGAGCCATTTACCACTGCGAAACTGATTGGATTCAACTCTGTCCAACCAGCAACCCAGGGTCAGGGTGTCTTACCACTGTTCTGCAGCAGGTTGTTGACGGTAGTCTCCACGACAACCAGAACAGCCTCCAGCAGCTCCGGCTTCTTGCCCAGGATGTTGAACCCCATTCCACACATAGATCAGTTCCTGTCACAGGGACAGGCACTCATGTCAATGCTGTAAGCTTGCACATGGAAACATGTGGCCACAGGTCTACACTTAAACATTCATTGACTGCACTCTCACACATATACACAGTCATACTGAAATGCGGATATAAGCATGTGTGGATGTAAGAACCTACACAGAGGCGCATGTAAAAACATCATACTAGAATGAGCAGGCCCATGCACTCGCACACACATGTACACATGAGCCTACACACTCACTCACTCTCTCTCTCTCTCTCTCACACATACACACACACTGTGCACACACACAAACATGCACACACATATACACACAAATGGATGCATGCACAGAAGCACACAGACACACACCACACACACAGACACACACACACATACATGATCACACACGCGTACGCACACATACACATGATCACACACACACACACACACACACACACACACACACACACACATGATCACACACACACACACATGACACACACACACACACACACACACACACACACACACACACACACACACACACACACACACACACACAAGCTCGCAAGGACCAGTTCTCACAATTGCTGGCAGAGTCAGTACTCATTCTGGTCAGTGAAGGCTTGGCTTTGGCCACGGTGAACTTTTCAAAGGGCAGAGACTTGCCAGCAATGCGCTGTTTCAGGCGTGGCACCTCACTGAAACAACCAATGTCCCCAATGCAGCCACACCATCACATCCTGCCCTCCTCTCTCCACCATCCGCTCTCACCACCCCACATTAACCCTCTTGACCATCGAGCGCCCGCTAGCGCCCGGCCGGAAATCACACAGCCAAAACGCTGAGCGCCCGCCAGCGCCCGGTAAAACACGTGGCAACAAATGGGCGCCGCCATGTTTCTCGTAGAAAGGAAGTCTCGCGAGAACGTGACTTCCTTCTTCCTGTAGCCATTTACTTCTGTTTGCAAAAAACCGCGAGTCGATACGTGCCGTGGTTCTCGAGTTTCGAATTTTTAAAGTTTTGAGGTCGAAATGCCGTTTTTCACCGTGGCTAACCTTGAGTTCTGCCATTCTATAATGAGATTTAGTGATGGAGATACTGTGTTTTGTAGGATTTACGGCATAAGACTTAGTGAAAGTGCTGGGTAATGAGCTTAGAGTGACCTAGATTTCGACTGGGATGAAGTTCCAGGTATGATGAACAACAATTCGGAAGAAAGTTCTGAAGAAGATTTTTTTTTATTTCCCGAGTAAATGGCTCATGTGACATTCTTCAAACTTATGATATAGCAACATATATATTCGTAGGAATTTTTTTAATTATTTTCATTTCGTTATTTCCTTTCCTCTCTTTTAATTAAATTTTTTAATTGGGTAACCATGTTCAAATTACGGAGTACTTACCTTGCCGGCGGTTTTCGGTGTAACTAAGCTCAGATAAGTGC
This sequence comes from Conus betulinus, assembly GCA_016801955.1. Lineage (NCBI taxonomy): Eukaryota > Metazoa > Mollusca > Gastropoda > Neogastropoda > Conidae > Conus > Conus betulinus. Next base: position 800,552 of record JADBJO010000049.1, on the reverse strand, counting down.
ATACTGAAGAGGGTTAACACCAATGTAAACCACTCAAACCTCAGAAGAAGATCACTACCCTTCTGCAGAACTGATGGTAAATGGCACCAGCCACAATGGACCAATGGTAGTGTATGTAGACTGGACCGACCTGGGTAACTAGCAAAGACAGCATCAGCCAGCATGAAGCAACAACAGTGTGCACTGACTGATCTGACGGTAAATGGCCACACCTCAAGGAACCAGCAAAGACAGCACCAGCTAGCATGGAGCAATGGCAGCATATGTAGTGACTGATCTGAGTTGGCACACACCTCAAGGAACCAGCAAAGACAGCACCAGTCACCATGGCGAAATGACAGAGTGATGTGCCTGTGACAAGGAAGTCGTAGATTCAGAGTCAATCAAAAACATACCATTGTGAAATTTTACTTTTTCAGTTTTATGCCACTCTTGTCCTGAAAATTGCAGAGTATGCTACAGGTTTAGATGTGAACACAACAGGTCTTAAGTTTTCATCTGTCGACTGAAAGACCTTGGATGAACTACTGGTCTTCCAAGATTCTGCACTACATGTTGATCTGAACAAACTCAGACTTGTGTGGAGTGTGTTGCACACTGCTTCCCAGCAAAAGTGGAAAAATGATGTTATGATTTTATTAACAGGAATCTGTAACACCTGGTTAAAATCCTGTAACCAGGTGAGTTTGATGTGGTCAAACATTTAGACTGGTACACACCCCTCTTGTTTCTCAAGCAAACTTGCATAAGTAGGCACACCTTTACGTACAATCATTTGATGGAGATAATTTTCTTGTGTTTAATACTGCAGAAAAAAAACTTGCATTACTGTTGCAGAGAGATAAATGCACACTTATCTGTTCTATTCTACCACAGATACCCCCCCTCACCTCACTCTACCATCCTATTACACACACATCCATTCCATCTCTCCTCTGTCTCTCTCTCTCACACACGGCTGCACAAACTCACCACCACCCATCTGTCTTATTCTAAAATACACACACATTCATCCACCTAGCATTCACTCGCACACGCAGACTGTACAACTCATCCACCCACCCGTCCATCTGTCCTCATCTACCAGAAAAACCACATTGATCCACCTTGGATTCTCTCTCTCTCCCTCTGTCTGTCTGTCTGTCTCTCTCTCTCACACACACACACACACACACACACAGACACACACGCACACACACACACACACGCACGCACACACACACACACACACAAACACACACACACACCCCCCCCCCAAATAAAAAGCCTTGCAGACAAGTTCTACCAAAAAAACATTCACTCACCTGAAGAGGACCTGAGGTGAGCCTTGGTGTCCTCAGTCTGGTCATCACACATGAGGAGGAAGCTGGCTTTCTGGTAGGTGTAAGTGGCTTTGCTCCACCGGCTCTCCTTGCACAGCCTCTCTGCGTACTTCATCGCCATCAGCCAGTCTGACTTAAAGCTGCCAGACACACACATACTCACTAGCCACCCACTAGCCACCAGTCATGACCAACACTGCCAGACGCACACATTCACGTAAATGCAATCATCGATATCAATACCTGCAGACCACAAACTTAACTCCTGCGTCTACAGTCCTCTAAAATTCACCCCTTTTATATCTACAGACCTCCAAACTTCACCCCTTCAGAATCTACAGACCTCCAAACTTCATCCCTTCAGAATCTACAGATCTCCAAACTTCATCCCTTCAGAATCTACAGACCTCAAAATATTCATCCCTTCAGAATCTACAGACCTCCAATTTTCACCCCTTCAGGATCTAGACTTCCAAATTTCACTCCTCCTTCAGGATCTACATACTTCCAAAATTCACCCCTTCAGAATCTATAAACCTCCAAATTTCACCCCTTCAAGTTCTACAGACTTCCAAATTTCACCCCTTCAGAATCTACAGACCTAGAACTTCACCCCTTCTGCAACAACCAACCTCCCAACTTCACTCGTTCTGTCTACAGACCTAAAAATTTGACATCCTTTTATATTTACAGATCTCCAAACTTTACTTCCACTACCTAATGAATTCAAAACACCATCATCTTCATACCTGCAGAACACCAAACTTCACCCAGTCTACACCTACAGAACTCTAACTTTCACCTTTCTGTATAAACAGACCTGCAAACTCCATCCCTCCCGTACTGCAGAACTCCAAATTTCAATTCTAGACATTCAAACCTCCAAACTTTACCTTAGTGTATTTACAGAACTTCAAACCTCATGCCTTCTGTAATTACTATCCTCCAACTTCTCCCTTTTCCTATCTACAGACTTCCAAAATTACCCCTTCTGTGCCACCAGTCCTCCAAAACTTCACCCCTTTTGTAACTATGATCCTCCCAACGTTATCATAAACCCTTCAGACTTTATCCCTCCCGCTACCTGCAGACCTCCGAACTTCTCACCCTTTGCACCTGCAGACCTCCAAACTTCTCACCCTTTGCACCTGCAGACCTCCGAACTTCTCACCCTTTGCACCTGCAGACCTCCAAACTTCTCACCCTTCGCACTGCAGACCTCTAAACTTCTCGCCCTTCACACCTGCAGACCTCCCAACTTCTCACCCCTTCGCACTGCAAACCTCTAAACTTCTCATCCTTTGCACCTGCAGACCTCCAAACTTCTCACCCTTTGCACCTGCAGACCTCCAAACTTCTCACCCTTCGCACTGCAGACCTCCAAACTTCTCGCCCTTCACACTGCAGACCTCTAAACTTCTCGCCCTTCGCACTGCAGACCTCCAAAAACTTCTCACCCTTCGCACTGCAGACCTCCCAACTTCTCGCCCTTCACACTGCAGAGACCTCCAAACTTCTCGCCCTTCGCACTGCAGACCTCCCAACTTCTCACCCTTTGCACCTGCGGACCTCCAAACTTCTCACCCTTCGCATTGCAGACCTCTAAACTTCTCACCCTTGCACCTGCAGACTCTCCAAACTTCTCATCCTTTGCACCTGCGAACCTCCAAACTTCTCATCCTTTGCACCTGCAGACCTCCAAACTTCTCACCCTCTGTATCTACAGTCCTCCAAACTTCACCCCTTCTATACCAAACTTTATACGAACAAACCTGCAAACCTCACTGTTTTTTACTCCTACAGACTTCCAAACTTCTGTTCCTACACACTTCTAAACTTCACCTCTGGAACATCCAGACCTCCACACGCACCCTGTCTACATACAAAACCCCACAAACAATCTGGTAAAATTTTAAACAAAAATTACTATTGTGCTGAATGAAAGAGACACACAAATTTTGTTTGTCTCTTTCGTCTTGCGGAACAGTAATTTTTCTGTTAGGACTGTTTCAATTTCTATCTGATAAAATGTTAGTTAAAAACCTGCCACCCAGTTGTTCTAGACTTAGCTTGTGTACAGAATAGCACCCTGTTGAACAGACAGACAAATGTGCAATGCTCTCAAGTCATTGGCTGCACAGAGCCCTTGAACCCTCTCTTTGTCTTCCTTTCTTCCCCAGGTAGAACAATGAATTTCAGCCCTGCCATGAAGGAAGCCACGTTCCATCATCGGGGATGGAGTCTAAACAGGAGACAGAGGGCACGTTTTGGGGGTGTTTTGCTCTTGCTCCTCGTCGTTCACCCACCAACACAAAATGGCCAACCCTACTGTGAAGGATAGAGGGGATTTAGGGTGTGTCCAGACTTTTCACTTCTTATAATCGGGTGTATGCCAACAGATCTCAGTCTTATCTGAAGGACATACCTTTAGGATGGGTTCTCCACAGATGTCAACTTCAAAGAAAAAAAAATTCCTCTAACCTATACTACAGAAGAGGAAGAGGGGGCGGAGGGGGAAGGTGTAGGGTGGAGGGGAAGGGGGACTGAGGGAGTCTGAGAAGAAATGAACCCCCAACCTTTGACTTAACATTAGTTGGCAGGTCTGTATCCTCACACGAAGTACTGGTCAAAGGGGCATCATGATGATGCTCTCCTCAATCAGACAGAACACCACTAGCATCCCTACTGGATCTCTATTACTGCATTTCATATACAACAATCAAAAAAACCAAACTTTCTGACCCCTTTGGGGCATTGGGGTTAAACAATTACAACATTTCCCTTTCAGCATCAGACTCAAATCTGAAACATCAATCCAACATTCTGTGTTGGAGATATATGAAGGAGCAGAACATACTACTATGAAATGTTATGTTTATTAAGTGAAAAGATATGATATGCCCTCTTCCTCATGCTCTAAACAGGCTAATTAGACTTTGGTTTCTGGTTTCAAATGGTCCTATGAAGTAAATGTAATCTTGTTTTACATAGAGGACATTACATGATGAAATGAAACTCGTCTCCAATCACACCCATCTCAAAATCACGACAGATGCATAATGTTCTTGGAGTGCTATGATGTCTTCAAACATCACCATTTTATTTTTGACTGTTACACCTGAACTTTGATGAAATTATAAAACAACAATCTCGCAAGTCAGAGAATTTTTTTCCCCTTTTGTTTTTTACATTTTTGCCTCACACACACAAATGTACACACACACGCACATGTGCATGCATGTACACACACACACACACACACACACACACACACACGCACACCCACACCCAGATACCCACACACACAAGCACACATGCACACACACAGAGACAAGTACATGTACACACACCCATATACATGCGCACGTACACACGCGTACATGACACACACATGCATGCATGCACATACGCACGCACACATACACATGCATGCATGCACAAACATGCACACACACATAACCTGTGGAAGCTCACCAATAACACCACATCAGCTCCCAGAAGCACAAGTGATGGAACTGTCGCCATTCAGACTGTGCCTCAATTGTCTCCTCGAAACGAAGAATGGCCCTACACCCCACAAGTCACTCATTAGCTTAGATCATATTAGCAATACATAGGTACATACGTACATGAACATCAAACTTTTTCCACTTTTTTATAAAGTGTTATGCATGTACAAAGAAGCACACACACTTATAAAAATGCATAAAACACACATACACACAAACACATGTTAGCACATATAACCTCAACACATACACACATAGCTGCAGATGCGGAGTGTTTAAGAATTATCAAAAGCAGTCACCTGGACACACACAAATACTTCTAATACAAAACTACATGTGGTCGAAAAAAGATGCATTGTTGCTTCAAATTTGGATAGACATCCATGTCTCTGTCTACAAACTCAAACATATGAATATAAGGCACACATAGAGAGAATGAATGGACAAAGAATAGTGTACACTTACACACACACATGCATGCTCGTATGGACACATATACATACTCAAAACAAATTCAATATTCCAAAATTCATAAACACAGAAATAAAAGGGGAAAAAAAAGATAACTATAACTACCTCATCAATATTACCCTTGATCTCCTCGACGCGTCCCGCAAAGAAGAGAAACAGCGCCCCCTGAAAGAACATTGCAAAATTATCGGGGTTGAAAAAAATGAACAAACTGGAATGAGGCAATCATACCTAATGTCACAGATCATAAATTTCAACACACAAAACGCATAATCAATCTGTACAACTCAAGACAAGACACATGGTTCTGTTGTCTTCCTCATTCCGATTTCCACCTTGATTTTGATCATTGTCATCACCTTCATTTGATCACTGTCATCCATAGTCTTGTTTCATCTAAAAAGAAAAACTTGGAACTCCATAAAACATGGAAGAAAAAACAGATGTTCACAGGAAAATCTGTAAAAAAAAAAATAAGTAAAAGTTCCCCTCGTAAGTTCTTTTTGTTCAGACACATAGGATTCAAAATCATTTTGTTTTAAGAACCTTTCCCTTAAGATTATTTTTCAAACCAATGGAAATTTTGCAATTTTTTTTGTTTGTTTTTTTTATACTCAGTTTCTGCACAGAATTTGAAGGCTTCTCATCATATAATCTGTATCTAAGCATTATTTGTGGGCCAGTTCAGCTTCTGGATGCATACTGCTTAGAAAGCTATCACCCAAACATCAGTTCTAAAACCTGTTGTTTGTCTGCTTTTTGGAGAAGGTGGTGGAGGGAGGAGAATGCATTAAGGGGCTGGTGTGAAGATGGTGGATGCACTAACTGTTTGAAGGTTGACGGCGAGTGGGGAAGAACATACATTTTGTCATTTACGTTTATCTGTCAGCAATGGTTTAGATTTTCTCTCAATCCTTTTCTCATCTGTCTCTCTCCCATGGCCCTGCGTTCTTTTTCCCTTCTCTTCCCCCTCTGTCTCATTTCCTTGCTCTCTGTGTCCTTTCTTCTCCTCGTCTTTAACCCTTTTTATCTCTCTTTCTGACTGGCCTCTCTTGCACGGAGCAGGTGTATATTTCTCAGTAAATTTCATACCTGTGCCTGGACCCTTTTTGCAGACACAGCAGCTACTAAGCCAGTTTTTTCTTCCTCACTCTCTTCCACATCCATCCAAGCTCAAATGCCCTCACATATGCACATATACATACAAGAACACACACACATTTATATGCATTTGCTTGCACTCACGCACATGCACGTGCGCACACGCGCACACACACACACACACACACACACACACACACACACACATATAGATGCACACATAATGGCAGGGCTCCTGTGAGTGCACATTTTGTGCACCATGAAACACAAAAAATGTTGCTTTTAAACTATGCTAAAAATATGCTTCAGGTATCGTATCAGAAAACCTTTTAAATTTAAAAATTCAGCAGTCTCAGTCTCTCAACTCTTTGATATACTGCAGTGCATGAAATACAGAAGATCAAAGTTGTTCATGGAGCCTGCCAATCATTCATGGGATTTCCTAGGCAGACTAGAAAGTCCAAATGCATGTCGCCATTGTTTTTCTTGACACAGCCAAACACAGGGAGCGCAGCATGCAATGCAGTTCTCAATGGTGCTTCAGACTGTTTTGAGAAACATCAATGAAAAATAAAGTTAAGTTCAACACATTCAAATGAAATGGGTGATTTCTTTATTTCAAAACCTCTAACATAACATCACAGGAATTGTGAAACACTCTCTTTCTCCCACTAATCATTAATCCTTCAAAATGCATGCATACATACAAACAAGCACACATGCACATACACATGCACGCACACACACACACAAACATACAAGCAACATACGAGCTCATCGAGGAAAGGGCATCTCTTAAAGAATATCTGTTCATACAAAAGCAAGCTATACAAACCCCCAACCACAACTACATTCACGAGCATACTGATTTATTTAAAAACAAAAAAAAAAAACCCTCAGGTTCCCTATTTACGACACACACACACACACACACACACACACACACACACACAAAAACAAGCTTTAAGGGGCAGTGAACTGGATCAGGTTTCAGAACCCAATAAAGAAGAGGAAAAGGAAGTCTGATGACTTTTCAGGTTCTATTCTAAGGGCAAGATGATGGCTCAATGAGCAATAGTCAGCAGGAGTCCTGCACTCAAAGCCTCACATAAACACACTCAGCTATAGACACGTCCTGCTGTACATGCGTACACAAAAAATTCTGCTGGCATAATGTATCAGGTGACAGTTACTCTTACACTCCATTCACCACAGAAAACAAATAAACAAAAAAAAAAACCTCACAAACAAACAAAAAAACAACATCCAAAACAAAACAAACACACACACACAACAACTACCCAAGCGTGAAAGCCCCCCAACCCCACCCCCATCAGCATTCATCCTCACATATGTTTGCTTCTAGTTTAGCATAATAAACAGTATAGGAATTGGCATGAATGCATGCTTAAGTGAAGAGCTTCTCTAACCGTTTATCTCTGTTAAGGTGATGTTTTGCCCCAAATAAAGAATTTTTTGTTTATGATATCTCTTCATAGTTTTGTGTGTTATATTGTCTTACTTGATGTAAAAAGCAACCTTTTTCATGCATTTTGATGATATAAAAATTGGTTGTCAGCGGCAACGGCGGCCATTGAAAAAATAAACATATTTTGTGCGTAGGCTCATTCTCCACAGAATAAAGGTATTGACACCAAATAAGTTTTAAACTGTTTTTTTACTTCTGTGGAACAACTTTACAAAAGGATTTCTTGATATTTTCACTAATAAAAAAGTTACGTTTTTTTTTTTTTTTGACTTTTTTAACAAACGAAAATGTACATTTTACTGATTTTGATTAGATATAATTTGGAAAGATGACAAGGTACATAAAAATCCTCTTGTAATGTTGTAAACAAGTATTTTATCTCAATGTATGCTGATTTTTAAGTAGCTGTGATGATTATGAGAGGAGTAAGAGTGCGCACAGTGTTCTGAATTGAGCAAAATGAGAAAACAGCGATTAATTTCTCTCTCTCTCTGTGCTCCTCTCTCTTTCTTCCCCACTATCTTTTTTCATTTCATGAACATGAAACATTTAAGAAACATAGTTTCTTCAATATTCTTATTTATACTTTTTTTTTGGCTGTACCACAATTGCACTCATAGTTTTTCAATTTTTAACTTTCACAAGGAAAGGGAGTATACTTCATGTTAGTGACCATACATTAATATCTTCTTTTCTTCATTCAACCTTTCTCCTCCTCTCTCCTTCCACCTCTCTTTGGTCTCGAGGTGGGGAAACTAACCTTGGCCTCAGACACTGGTTGGCATTGTAGGCAACAGACCTTCTCTCTCTTCCTTTCAACATGGTTTAAGTGCCTTCTCTGTGTGTGTGTATGCCAGTCTAGGCCCTTGCAAAAACCCTGTGTGGATGCCTGGACTGTGGCAATAAAATCTACAGACTATGCATTTATGCTTCCACATGGCTGCCCACACACCCACACTTCATTACTTCAGGTTGAGGAGATCCAGCTCACACCTCAGCCCCCAACCCTCCCATCTTCCTCCTCTCCTTCCTTCTCCTGTTCCCCGTATCTTGCTGTCCTCAGTTTTCGATTTTTGCCCATTATCCAGCCAGCTGTCATCTGGAGAGAAATGCTTTGTGCAGATTTCTTTTTTTATGTCGGTCACTTGCAACGTCTCAGGAAGACACACCTGATTAACATGCACTCCTCTTCTTCCTATCCAGCATGAAATAAATGTTACTCTGTGCCTTGTTTCACCAGTTTATTTGTACTCTGGCCTGTTCTTGGTATCACGGTATCAGTGCAGTTTGTTTCAGGCATTTTTTTAGATTAACTGCTACTGCACATCTCTCTTTACCTTGTTGCTTTTTGGTGGATGGACAGACAAAATATTGATCATGTATTTGAAGTTTTATTACCGCATGATAAACATTATGCTCACAAACACAAAATGGAAAACATGTTTCCAAACTATGTTTTTGTGTGTTATAAACAGTTGAAAAGCAGACGTTAAACACAGCTACACAATGCTAAAAAAGAACAGTTATCTGCTCAAAGTCAGTGCAAAATAAAATCCTCATAAACTCTCACCTCTTCTTGCTGCTGTGCAACTTTTGTTTTATCATGGTATGTAAATGACGTAATTCTGGTATCATTTCATCCATATTATTACATTTAAGTTTTTACTTTTATTTCTTCTTGTTCATGGAAGAGAGCTACTATTTTATCATGGCATGTAAATGGTGTAATGGTGTGAAACACAAAAAAAAGTAAAAAGAAAAAAAAAAGATATGCTGACCTTAGGAATTTGTCCAGACACTGTGTAAGCAGCTGGGCGGCCAGATCAAGATCTCCATCACCCAGACCTACATCACAATCACCATCATAATACCCAATAGGACCCCGACAAAGATGATCTCACATTCTCAATGACAAAGACGTGAATTGTAGCAACCACAAGGGTAATACAGCATACCAATGACGGTGATAACAGTGTGTCTTTCACACAACCACAAGGTAATACAGCATACCAATGACAGTGATAACAGTGTCTTTCACACAACCACAAGGTAATACAGCATACCAATGACAGTATGTCTTTGACACAACCACAAGGGTAATACAGCATACCAATGACGGCGATAACAGTATGTCTTTCACACAACCACAAGGGTAATACAGCGTACCAATGACGCTGATAACAGTGTGTCTTTCACACAACCACAAGGTAATAAAGCATACCAATGACCGTGATAACAGTGTGTCTTTCACACAACCACAAAGTAATACAGCATACCAATGACGGTGATAACAGCGTGTCTTTCACACAACCACAAGGTAATACAGCATACCAATGACCATGATAACAGTGTGTCTTTCACACAACCACAAGGTAATACAGCATACCAATGACAGTGTGTCTTTGACACAACCACAAGGTAATACAGCATACCAATGATGGTGGTAACAGCGTGTCTTTCACACAACCACAAGGTAATACAGCATACCAATGACGGTGATAACAGTCTGTCTTTCACACAACCACAAGGTAATACAGCATACCAATGACAGTGTGTCTTTGACACCACAAGGTAATACAGCATACCAATGACAGTGATAACAGTGTGTCTTTCACACAACCACAAGGTAATACAGCATACCAATGACGGTGATAACAGCGTGTCTTTCACACAACCACAAGGTAATACAGCATACCAATGACGGTGATAACAGCGTGTCTTTCACACAACCACAAGGTAATACAGCATACCAATGACGGTGATAACAGCGTGTCTTTCACACAAACCACAAGGTAATACAGCATACCAATGACGGTGATAACAGTGTGTCTTTCACACAACCACAAGGTAATACAGCATACCAATGACGGTGATAACAGCGTGTCTTTCACACAACCACAAGGTAATACAGCATACCAATGACGGTGATAACAGCGTGTCTCTTTCACACAACCACAAGGTAATACAGCATACCAATGACAGTGATAACAGTGTGTCTTTCACACAACCACAAGGTAATACAGCATACCAATGACAGTGATAACAGTGTGTCTTTCACACAACCACAAGGTAATACAGCATACCAATGACAGTGATAACAGTATGTCGTTCACAATCACAAACATGACAAAATATCGTGATAACATGATAAGAACATGTTGCTTACAATTACTATCAAAATGAAATCCACTGAAGGTTGTGATGTTGTTTTCTAAACACCATAAACTAAATATAGAAATGAAGGTGTTTCTAACATGTTCCTTAAAAGTGCAATATAAACAAATACATACATGATAACAAAATATATTTATGAAGATAATAACAACTGCAACAAAAATACGATGTATTAAGGAGATAAAAAGCATGCTCTTTACACACACACAGTACCCCTACCCTCAATTGTTGAATAATAAATTTGGTGAAACAGCACCACAAATATGCCTCTGTGTGCGTGTGTGTGTGTGTGTGTGTGTGTGTGTGTGTGTGTGTGTGTGTGTGTGTGTGTACAAGAGGGAGCTGCATACATGTGTATGCATTCTGTCAGTTCAGCTAAGAATTAAACTGACAATACATGGTTTCAGTCAGTGCATGTCTGCACACATCATGGATCTGAAGTGAAGGCAGATGGAATGATATGGGATAACCTGTTGATGTCAACCCAGAACAAAGTCCACAAGAACAACAGCCTCTATGCTGCTCTCAAGGAATTGTGAGGTATATAAGTCAAAAGTACTCGAGTGGATGCCAATGTGAGTGTTCATATTGCAGATGGACTGTCCAACACAACAACCCATGAGTGTAAAACACAGCTTTATTAAAAAAGAATTTTCCTTTTCAAAAGTTACCCTATTTCCATGGAGAGAAAAAATAATCCCAGGACACAAGACTTAACTTCAATGTTCTTTTTTTCATTTTTTGAGGAGGTTGAGTGGGAAGAGTTAAAAGGATTTTGATTAATAATGAGTAAATGCATTAAACTGAAAAAACATATTCCTTTTCGCAGCTTTCATTTTGAAATGCAACGTACAGTTACTGAATATGTTTCATTTCAAAATGAAATCAATCATCCCTGGCTGTTACAGCTAGGTATGTGTTTTATATGTGGCCATTTAGCTGCTGTAACATTTATGTGCCTGACTTTTATGTCCTCTCTTCCCGAAATGGGGATTTTTATTGACTAACATCACTTTGAAATTTGGCATTTGTATGGGGTTTGAAAAACAGATATGATGGTGGATGTGGGGGGAGGGTGAGGTGGTAGACGGGGAGGAGGAGTCAATGGTTAATGGAGGTTGGGAGAATTGCGCATCTGTGCACGCAATGCCAGCTTTGTGATACACATATATACATGAGAACTGAAAAAAAGAGAATGAGACAGAGAGTGAGAGAGGTGGGGGTGGGGGGAGGGGGGTGGGTGGGTGGGTGTGAAAACCCTAATTTCATGTTGTTTTTCATCCAGCTGACTGCTAGGGTGATATCAAGACTGCTCTATGTTAAAATCTACTCCACACTTATAAGTTAGAAAAAAAAAAAAGATCCCCCCCGACCAGTTCATTCCAAAGATGCTAAGAAATGGCTTAAGACTGGTCTATTTCCCACAAAATCTTACATCAATTAATGAAACACAGTAATCTCTTTTAGAATCTCAAAAATGACGTGGCGGGAACATCTGTGAACAAATGGTTCATGGAGTCTGCTGTGCAGGACTTACGTCTCCTCATGCAGACCTCAATGCTTTATTCCTCACAGCAAGTTTCCCTGTGAGTAGCTCACCACATGGTATGTACCATGGAGCCTCCTCACCTTTTAAAAGATAGGAGAGCGTGTGTAAAAGGCGCAGTTCATGTGTAATGAGCACAAAAATTGTTTCTCACCATCACCAATGGCTGAAACTCTTTACGGTTTGGATGGATCTGAAAACATCTCCTGTCCTTCTGTGTGTTCCATTCCTCTAGCCAGGTCTTTTGACGAACTTCTGAGTGCCAGAAAACAGGTGATGATAATACTGAAGACTTTAGCGCTTTTTTTCCTCCTGAGCTCAAAGCACTTTACATCGATATAAAAAAATGATAATATCTAACAACTGATAGACACAAGCAATTATCAGTAAAAGAATGAATAACACTCACACAGACGCACACACACACACACACAGTATATATATATATATAAGATGTAAAACTGTCTTGAAAGAATGGGATATAGGGGGGTTAGGTGGAACAACATGGAGTGAAGGGATAAGATAAGATAATGTTGCTTATAGCCTAGGTGACCGCAAAGGGCCATATCAGGGCTGTCACCACGTTAAAAATCAACTCACAAGTCTTTCATCCACACAATTCTTTAAAATACATCTTCTAAAAACCAATCCAAAAGTTTGTTAAAAAAAAACTTTCCACTGTAAAACCTCAGATCCAATGAAAAATGTTAAATGTTAATGTGAGGAGTGAAGGGAGGGGCTGTGTGTGTGTGTGTGGAGAGAGGGTAGTTCGGGTACTGTCTAAAAAGATGGGTTTTCAGAGAAGGTTTGAATGAAGTCACTGAAGGAGAATGCAAAGTGGTAAGTCAGAAAGTATTCCACACTGTTACATCCTGCTGGAATAGACAACGCTGACCACAGCTGTTTTGTTCTGACAGAAGAAATATGGTGAATGGGGCTCATTTTCCTGAGTTCTGAATATGCAAATCCACTGACATTTGACTCATGAGACTTGAAAGGAGATCTTTGTTCAAAGATGACATCAAGGCTGTGCACATGGGGAGTGTGAACGGAATGTCAGCACCATCAGACGGTGTGTACAAGTGACAGATGTTTTTCTCACTTTGGAGGGACAGTCAACAAAAGAGACTGACACAGGGTTTTTGTTCTTGAATGTAGTCGAACAAACACAGGGAGGAATAGTTACAAATACAGGTAACCTCGATTTGATTAGCGTGAAAGGAAATCTAAAATGAGAGGCAGGGGAATATTAAATAGTAAATAAGGGTAACTCTTGCTCCACTTAAGAAATTTTACATACCTATAACTCCAAACAAATGCTGCTTACAACACCAAATCGCCCAGCAGGTACGCAAACAAAGAGCATACAAAACAAATTAAGAGACATCCCCAGAAAAGTGTATTCCAAATTTGCCCATATACCATGTACCTGACATGTGCACAGTAGTAACAACTGCAGAAATGAACAAACACAAATTTAATGTTATTCAAGACTGGCACAGCTTTTTTTTTTTTTTTTTCTCTGAAACCAGTCAAACAAACCCAGGGCAAGATGATCAGCTACCTTACTGCCTTGAATGTCAACATGACCATGAATCCAAGCAAGAACAATGTTGCAACCATCAGATTTCAAATAGGTGTACACTTCAGAAAAGTTCACGAGTTCAGATGGCTGAGGTTACGGCCAGCAATAGCCTCCAGAGCAGAAAAGCAGTTAGACAGGATCAGCGAGTCCTCATGTTTGGACTGATAGATTATGAATGAAAGCTTAGTGAATTTTCCTTGTTCTATTCGTTTGTGTCTTACCTGAAGAAGACCTACGAGGTTGAAATGCGTTGTGTTTTGTCTTGTGACTCGTTTGTCCACATTTCTCTGGGCGGTTATTGAAGATCTGATAGATTATCTTAAGTGCTAGGACCATGGCTGTGAGTTCATCAGTGTATATGGAGCATCCAGAGGCAATGCACTTTGGAGATTCTTGGGCAGGAGCAGTTGAGCAATGACTAAAAACAGACATGAACTGACGAAGGGAAAGACAAGTCACAGACACAGAGAAAGCGAGGGACTTACCCAGCACATAGGTGACAACAGTGTGGTAGCTGAGCAGCACGATGCAGCAGAGAGGCCCTCGCAGACTGCCCATCATCTGACTGCCTTTCATCAGCTCTCTCAGTCCCAGCCTCTGCCAAACACATCCATCCATACTGTCTGGGCCTCTGCATTCCTTCTTCAGTCAACATGTCAAGGACTTTTCAAGACCCCCATCTCCTTTTCCAACGAATGGAAGTGACAACTAAGGTATTAGAATGCCGACTTCTGTGTCTGGGGGTGGCAGTTTCTAATCCTGAAGCCACCCCATGGGTGAAGCTGAATCAGTCCTGCAAACCCCAGGGTCAGCATATTTTACGGGTAACCATACACTGGTCTTCTGTCGCTAGTGTCTTTTCGAGTACTGATGGCAACATTCCCAGTTTATGCACTGTCCAATTCAATCAATTCAGTCAGTAACACACAGTTAACACAGACGCTGAAGCCAACTGTACCACCTTCGAATGACTGGCATGGGAGCGAGCCACAGACAGACGATGGGAACACACAGAAAACTGTATGATAGACACTGATGATGGGACATCCGCAATGGCTCACAGAGACGATGGAACAAACAGTAAGACTTACAGATAAGGGGTCACAGACACAATGAGACATACAGACACACACACATATATACACACAACTACAATACTCAAAGGTATTTGCACACACACACACACACACACACACACACAGAAGACAAGACATTTGACATGAACCTACCTTGCATCCAGAGAAGCCCACGAACTCTAACAGCTTTCATGATCTTGCTGGGCAACAGGGAAATCATCTGAAACACACACACACACATACAATCAACAAGAAACAATGAACCAATTAATCAGTCAACTGGGAGACACACACACATGCACACAGTTACACATGAACACAAGGTTCACACACAGACATAGATACACACAGACACATACCCACTTTAACAAGCAAACACATAAAAATACCACATACACACACACACACACACACACACACACACACACACACACACACACACACACACACACACACAACACACACATGAACACACAGACATATAAATCACTCACTCAGCCATACAGAAAACAGCCATATAGCTCTCTCAGTCTATTTTGTGCAGCAAACAATGCCTGTATGCAGGCAAGTGTAAGAATGTGCATGTGCATGTGTGTGTGTGTGTGTGGCAGAGAGCATGCATACGGTGCGCATCCACGCGTGTGTGTGTGTGTGTGTGTGTGTGTGTGTGTGTGTGTGTGTGTGTGTGTGTGTGTGTGTGTGTGTGCGTGCGTGTGCGTGCGTGTGTGCACGCATGTATGCAAGGTCAAACTTGGCGTGCCTGCACATGTGTATATTTGGGTGTGCATGTGCTAGCATGTGCATGTCTATGTGTGCGTGTATGCGTGCGTGTGCATATGCTTGTGTGTATATGCCTGTGTGTGCATGCATGTACAAAAGTTCACATGCATGTATGTAAATGCATATCGTAAGCATAATATTCAAAGGCAATCACGTGGCTAAGCAGGCATGAGTGAGTCTCTATATGCATGTCTGTGTGCATCTCCTCACAACGAGTCTGACAGCTCATATTCTTTTCCTTCTTCTTTGTTCTTTACCCACAATTCCAAAACTCATCACAGAGGAAATTCTGGTGTCTGTGACCATTTTCAGTCCCATCAAGGCAGCTTCAGTCAGAACCAGGTGTCAACACATGACACCAGAGCATGCATTCACACACAGAACCTATGATGAAAGTGTCACCTGTAGAACATGCAGGATGACAACCATGAACTGAAAAAAAAAACTCTGACTGTACAAAGCAAGAATTGAACCCTGTTCCCTTACAGCAAGAGACCAATGGTCCGTAAAGCAGACCTCTTCTGATAAATAAATCAACCATTTCCTGCAAAAGACACGAGACCTCATTAATACCAAAACTTACAAGGTTGAAGGCTCCAATGCCCATTTTCACACCGCTGTCAAAATGGACTTTGAACGCATCGTTTTCCCCCAGTTTCGTTTCTGAAGCATTCTGTTGCATTCCCTGAAATCATTCGGCATTCAAATGTCATCTCTTCTGACAGGCACCTGAGAAAACATGTTAATACATTCTCATCTCAAATCCATCAAATCATGACATTTGAAGGAAGTAAATCATACAGACATATTTCAATATCACATTGTTCAAATAAGGCTCCATGGTCACAGACAACATCAAACAGAAAAGAGAATATACAGTACAAAGCATCAGTATATAAAGTATATATTATAACCATTGATGTCCAGCTAGTTTAATATATGGTGTTACCACAAAATAATTAATGCTTTATGACCAAAATCCATTTTTTTAGAATTTTTTTCTTAAAACCTACACAAACTGTCAGTACAAACAGTATAATGACGGAAGCAATTGGACAGAATTGAGCGAGTTAAAACACCCAAACCCAAACTCACAAATGCACACACACATGCACGCATGAACACACACACACACTATTAGAGTTTTGTCAAAGGCTTTCCAGTACAAACTGCAGTTTTTTTCCCCCTCATTGCTTGGCTTTGTCTTTGTTATTGACAGCGTTTGCAAACACCCAGTCAAGTTGTTAAAGGCATGCCTACCCCCAAATTTGCTTTCAGGGACAATACAGACAGAAATCAGGGACAAATCCGTAAAATCAGGGACAGTTTCAGTGTTGTTTTTGAATAAAGTCTTTAACAACAGCTGTAGCTTTGCTTCCATAGCACTGGAAGCCTTTGGCTATTTCAGAATCTGGAAACATCTTTTTCACAGCTTTTGTCAAAGTGTCTAGTGATGTCATTGGCAAGTTCATGTTCACTACCAGCTCCACCATCATCACTTCCCCACGCGTGACATCCACGTTACTGCTGGGTTGAACTTGAAGATTCACTGATGCTTGGTTTAGTGAAAAAGTCACTGATTTTGGGGTTTTTGTGTTGTCTGTCGAGTCTGACGGTGATGCATACCGAGCATGTTTGTCTGAGTTGATGTGGCGCGCCCGACAGTCATCTCTGCCGCCAGATTTCACCGAGAAATCACACACACACACATCTTGCAGAAGGCAAACGAAACTCCTTTCCTCCTTTGTTGTAGACAAGGCCACTTTTCCGAGAATTCTTTTTTTTTTGAAGACACAACCTCGCTTCGTTTTCTTCTTCTTTTCACTCCTTTCTGACCCATCCAAAGAGTCAGACTCTGTGTCGACATCATGTCTCCTCTCTTCGACGCCCTGTTTTGACTTGAAAGTGAAAGTGAGGTTGTTTTTTTGTTGTTGTTCGCATGCATATTACATCTACTCACTCTTGGAGACAATATTCTTGGCTCAGTTCTGTGCAGTTCTTGCTTTTTAACTCCCGATTTTTTTTTCTGGGATGCCTGATTTTTTTTCCTGGGATGCGTGTTGCAAATCCAGGATTTCCGGGACAGTGGCTTCTAAAATCAACTTTCCGGGACAAATTCCGGATGGTCAGGGAAGGTAGGCATGCCTGTGTTTATCTTGACCAACACGAGGGACTTGCCTATCCTTTGCTCTGAGTGTTTGTAAATGCAGGGGCACAAAATGACCTCTTTTGTCTCTGATTTCTTCATTTCAACCATCGATCTAATATGACATTTCACTGGGAGGGCATCTGGGTGGTAAGGTGGGGTTGGGGTGTGTGTGTGTGTGTGGATTGTCTCATCGTCTGTACCTTTCAGGTAGCATCAGCCCCATATCACTCACTCCCATCCCTATCCATGAATACCAAAACAGATAACCACTGCTCAAAATAAACTTCACGCTAAAGCACAACTGCAGTCATCTTTTCTAGTCCCTTCTTTACACTATATATATATGTCATGTGACTATTTGGCAAAAATTGTCCAAGAACTCAGCATAGAAAACAAACAGTTTTCTGCTAGTCTAAACTCGTTTTAAAACAAATCCTTTTCGTTTTTTAATCCAATGATAGATTTACGCACAAATTCAGCCTTAAACCTTAAACTACAAACCAATGATTTCCGGAGTACATCTTTAGAGCTCCTCTAAGCGCAGGACATGAAGGGCCATAAAAC
Source organism: Conus betulinus (assembly GCA_016801955.1). Taxonomy (NCBI): domain Eukaryota; kingdom Metazoa; phylum Mollusca; class Gastropoda; order Neogastropoda; family Conidae; genus Conus; species Conus betulinus. Next base: position 781,786 of record JADBJO010000049.1, on the reverse strand, counting down.
CTGGAAAACATCTTCTTTCATAGGAAGATGAACAACTCGGAGCAAAGCCTCTGCGTGGGAAAGTACTTCTGATACTCATGTGGATCTATCAGCAGTGCACTCACTTTCTTCCTCAGCACCACCAAGTCCTTTTTCGTTTCTTGTTCACCTTTTCTCATCAACTCATCTCTGAAATTCACCACTGACACACGATTTTAGCCCATCCTGATTCCACTATTAAGGTAGCTGCATTCTGCTTTCAAGATGGCATCTTGCTATGGAACCCGTGTGTATTTCCTGTTTTATTCATTCAACTATGGTACCTGTGTGTATTTCCTGTCTTATTACTGTTGTTTTGTTGAACATGAAACCATCACGGAAGCGTGGCTGCGTGGTATCGTGGTCTAAGTTGCGCCAGCGGCCCGATACGTCCGTCTTCAGCTGGAGTTTTCTTTCGGGGTGCCTCACCCTTAGCTCATGGCCCGTACATCCTGCCCTCTGTGAACACAGGGGGGATTTCTTCTCCGAGGATCCCACCCCGGGGTTAGAGGTTATAATGCGCCTCTTGACCACATGATCAGCCCGTCATAGAACACATGGGTATTTCAGTGAGGACAACAGTGCCACCTGTTGACCCACCCCGTCCTGGTAGGAACATCGCCAGTTGGTCTGGGACTGCTTATTCAGCCAGGCAAGCCTGACTTATATCACAGCTAACCCCCATATCTGAGGTCCATTCCCCTATCCGCCACCCGGGGACCCGCCGGGTTGGGGATAGTCGCCCCCACTACTAAACTGGAAGCAGCCTGGTCCCGGTGGGAACATGACACCAGCCTGGGACTTCCACGACAGATGGAATGGAGTTTAAGGTGTGTGTGCAAGGTTTTCAGGTTCTGACAGTTTTCTTTAATACATGCCCTCTGGCAAAGGACCTTGGATTTGTTCCTTTTAGGTGATCAATCGGGATAAGGTTAATAAGCACAGTGGACGTCCTCCTCGCTCAGAGATGGCATGAAAGAGTGGCACCTTTCGATTCCTTCCAAGCCATTAGGGGCTTTACCTTTCGTTTCCTTTCAAGTCATAAAGGGCTTCACTTTACATTTCCTTACACACAGACCTGCCTACCCAAAATTCTCTATGGTGTACTTTCTGACAAAAAAGGTTATTTGGGGGGGGGGGGGGGGGTGTATTACATATCTGTTTTGAAGCAGTTTCAATAAATATTGAAATATATTTCATCACTTTAGTTTTATTTTGCATTTTCATAGATTAATACAGTTGAACTTTGCTGACTAAAAATGGTGCTGAGCACAAACAGTAGAACAGATATGCATACACAGTCCACATAAACAATATTCAGTGGTAAGAGTCCACAACTCAGAATTCAAGCAATGTCCGATGAAGCATACAAAACGAAGCTTTGCTGGAATTTTTGCTTGGTGTATTTTTCATTTGAGAGGTGCATTGTCGTATTCTGTGTAAAAAAAAGTGTACAAAATACACCAGAAGTGTATGAATAGGCAGGTCTGCTTTCATGTCATAATGGGCTTTATCTTAACCTTTCCTTCCCAGCCATGATCAGCTGCACCTTTCGTTCCCTTTCAAACCATCGTGGGTGCAACTTTCATTTCCTTCCAGGTCATTTTACTTTTTTCTTTCGTTGTCGTTGGCTGCAGCATCTTTCATGGTACTACTCCAGTGGTGCTCAGTCTGGCTCTCCCACATCTACAGTCAGGTTTGTCCTGTCATCCTCCCAACGCCTGAAGTTATCCTGCCCATACATCAGACAGAGGCACTTGTGGCATGCCTTCACAGATATCATTGATAACTTGGCAGACCATGCTGTCTGAACTTACTTGTAGATTTTGTAAACATTCACGGATTTTGAGCCCTCCTTTCACAAAACTGATGAGATTCTCGTCCTGTATGAAGGTCAGCAAAGCTCGTATCAACTGAGATTCTGCGTAGATTAACTCTGCGTGCACCTCCTCTGGACAGAAATCACAAAACACCCACATTAAAAAACATTAATATTTACTCTGAAAGTACAAACACACATAGAAACTGATTAACCCAAACCAATCATTGTCAGTTTAATCCCAGACTGTCCTGAGAGTAAACACACGCCACACACACATATCCACACAAAAATCAAACACTATACTCACATAACACACACACACACACACACACACACACACACACAGAGCCTTATGAAACACACAGACAGAGTATTCTTACGCAATACATATCCACTCACAAACACACAGACAGACAAACCCAAACCAATCATTGTTAATCCTAGATCGAATTCACGCACTCACACACACACACACATATGCGCGCACACACACACATACATAGAGTATCCTTATGCAACATATACATCCACACACAAACACACACCACCAAAACCCAAACCAATCATTGTTAATCTTTGACTGAATTGAAACACACACATACACACATACATACACACACACACACACACTCTGGGAGCCGGAATAGCTCAGTTGGTAGAGTGCCAGACTTGTAATCTTGGTGATCCTGGGGTTGCGGGTTCGAACCTCCGCCGGGGTGTTTCAGTACAGGGGGATTTTTCCCTCGGAGTTAACATTGGTTCTGACTCCATTTCCCATACAGTCCTTCGAATGAGACTATAAACCGAGGTTCCGTGTGTGAACGCATGCATAACATCTTGCACACACGTAAAAATCCCATCACCAACTTTCAGAAGAGTAGGCCAGTTTGGCCGTTGGTATGGATGACACGTTACACATAGCATGCACCCTGCGTGAGAAATGGAAAGAATGAATGAAGTAAGAAAATGAGTGATCGCTATTGAACGATACTGACTGGATGACACGGGAAACGACTGAATGAAGCGCCAGCTGGCTCTTCAGTCAGCAGTACCCAGGTAGGCAGCCCGTTGTGTAAATAAGTGTTGATTGTAAAGCGCTAAGAGGTTGGTCTCTACCGGAGAATAGGCGCTATATAAGTATTCATTATTATTATTATTATTACTCCAGTCCGCAAGAGCAATGGAATAGAAGAGGAGCCATAAATGTTCATTCAGCACTTTTAGTCTCCAAACCCAATGGAATCAAGCGCAGACTATTCTGTGCAAAGCAGGCAGTTACCCATGAGGAGGTAAAAAGAAAAAAAGATGTATGTCCCAGCAACACCTCTCCCTCCCCCCCCCACCCCTTCCCAACTGTCATCAGTCTTCGCAACCACTCATGCATGCTCCCACATGCAAACAAGTCTATGATGAAGCAATCAGACCAACAACAATAAAAGAAAAGAAAGAAAAAAAAAGAGAGAGAGAAAAAAAAAAGAGAAATTGAAAAAAAGAAGAAGAAAAATTGAGAAAAAAAAAGCACAGCAGCAGAGGGCATGCATCCCTACATGCCGTAACTGCTCACTATAGCACAGTGGGGAAAAACACACACGCGTGCATGCACACACCCACGCACATGCACACACACATGCACGCACACACACACCAGCCTGCAAAAGTATTGTAACAGAAGAAGAGAAGCCATATACGTTTATTCAGCACTTCCAGGCCTCTCTGAACCTGATGGAATCCAGCTGGCTTCTGTGCAGCGTAGGGGGATACCCATGGGGAGGTAAAGAGCAGGAAGATGTGCAAGACCCAGCAACAACTCCTCCTCCCCCCCCCCCCCCCCCCATCCCCCCAACTTCTGCCCACCCCCATCCCAATCCCAGTCATCACCACCACCCATGCTCGTTTCCCCACACAAATAATTCCATGAAGCAATCAGGCAAAACAAATTAAGGAAAAAAAAAGAGAGAGAAAGAGAGAAAAAACACACACACACATCAGGAAGGGGAACCTAGCCGTATGTGCGCTTGTGTAAAAGCTCACTTTTGCACACCGCCGGGAAATGAAAAAAAAAAAAAAACCCAACAATTACTACTACTTAAGAACAGCCCTCTGAAGCATAGTTTTGCCTGCATATTTCATCACATTGGAATGCACACATACAAACACAGCCAACGTCATTTGTAAAACTCACACACCTCTGCCTCTCTCTTCTTTTTCTTTCTGTTCTGTATCTCTCTCTCTCTCTCTCTCTCGCTCTCTCTCTCTCTCTCTCTCTCCCTCCCTCCCTCTCACACACACACACACACACACACACACACACACACACACACACACACACGTACATGCACGTGTGCACACACACACACACACATACACACACACACATATACACGCACACACACACAGCACAACACAACCTTCATTACAGTGGTAAAGGCGACAATGGGAAAGGTCATCTCCGTCACATCTGACATTCTGACACCGATTTCTCTGTCTGCCCCTTGATAAATCTTCCTCAACGTATCTCTTCCACCTCTGCCTGTCACCAGACCTGCACCTTACCAGCACTTCATGTGCTGCAGACAACCCTGCCAATTAAAGACCCTCTGAATACAGACCCCCCCCCCCCCCCCCCCCCCCTTTCCCCTAACTCCTTTCCTAAGGCTCACTTTGCTTCAGCACTTTTGTCAACACCTAGATTTGCCTCCAATGTAAAGAGTTCTATTGAAAGAAAAAAAAAAGACTTGTTTCTCTTTTTAATGTTCTGTCTTCATCTACTTCTAGACTTACATTCCAAGACTCAATTTTGTCATTATCTGTACTGAATTTCATTCCCAGTAAAGACTGCCTCCTTTTGAAAGATCTGTTTGTGCATATGTAGGTTTGGCTCTGGCTATGTCCATATCTTGAGTGACCTCTAAAGAAAGACTTCTTACCATTAAAGATTCCTTTACTTTTCTGCAACATAATTTGTCTCTCTTATATATATATATTAGATTTATGTCCATGTTATGATTCTTCTCTCTTAAAAATCTCCCCCCCTGCCCCCCCCCCTGCCCCTGCCCCTTGAATATTTGTCAATTCTTGGATAAACATTGTGTTGAAGACTCCCTCTCTTATGCTTTGTTTTTCTGGAAAGTATTCATCTTCCTTTATACCTGGATTTACCCACCAATAAAGACTTGCTCCCTTTAAGGGCCAGCCTTCCCGAACCTTTTCCTTGTCTGTACTCAGATATACCTCCCACTAACAACTCTCTCCCTTTAAACGCTTGCCTTGCTTGAACAACTGGCCTTTTTCTATGCCTAGATTTATTCCCCTCTAAAACTCTCTCCCTTTAAAAAATCTGCCTTACTAGAACAACTTGCCTTTTCCCTCTATACCTACACTTTAAAAATTCCCACTAAACAATTTTTTCTATATACCTACCTGTAGAACTTGCCTTTCCAGAACAACCTGCCTTTTTTTTATCCCCAGATTTACTTCTCCTCCCTTTAAACACACTTGCTATTCAGCAATATGTGTCCTTTTTCTAGATCTACATCAACCTCACCATAATGACTCCCTTTAAACACTCACTTTTCTGGAACGCTGTGCCTCTTTCTGTCCCTTGATCTACTCCTGCTAATGACTCTCTTATTCTAAATGCTTGTTTTTTGGTAAGGCTGTGCCACTTTCTACACTTAGATTAACCTTTCACTAAAGATTCCCCATCTTTCAAGCATTGTAGTTTTTTCCTGGAACAAAGCGCATTTTTCTGATCTAGATTTACGTCCCATTAAAACTGTTCTTCAACCATCGAACTGCCATCCCACCTTCCTGTGCACATTTTTCAAACCACTCCTGCATCTGAGTGTTGTGCAGCTGCTATGTTTTACAGGTTGAATGCCAACTGCATCTTGGACGAGGACAATGCGAAATATGGTGTCTTCCTGCTGGAAACACTCAACTGTTTGCTAAATGGAGAAGTGGTATTTATCAATGAAGACAGAAACTAACTCTCACACACATTTGTTTGAGGGTTGCTGTACACTGTTGCATTGTGAGGCTGGAGGAAACATGAGTGTAACAACACATTTTTTTCGATGCATTCTCAAGGGCTGAATTCTTCTGCAGGTTGCTGTCAAATAGGATGTTACTGTCCACCGATGTATTATGTTCTCAAAGTAATCCCAGCAGGTCTTTAGCCTACGATGGACCTTGTGGCAGGACTGCTGTAGCTCCCATCGGCACATGGACAGCAGAGGTCTGCCTGAAGGCAGCAGATGCCATGGCACAGTTTCCATCTATTCATAACATCACAAAGTTACCATCCATGTACAATGTCTCCAAAGCAACTAAAAAGTCGGAGACAAGCTGCGCTGTCAAACACTGGCATAATTCCTGTTTGGTCTATTGTTAACCATGTACGTGAATTTTTTGCCATATATTTTTCCCCGTGACTATTTTTTTACCCTGTGACTTTTCTGTGCTATTTTCTCCTGCAAGTTTACCCCCTTGTATCGTTTTCATTGTGCCCAGTAAATTCAGCTTCACAGCATCTGCTAGATTTTCCTATTACTGAAACCATCTCATATTGTCAGATTCCTTGCTGCATTTTCAATCAGTCTGTTTTCTTATCCTTTGATAATTTCTCCATATCCCTTCATACCCTGTCACTGTATTCCCTGAGAGTGAGTGATTTCCTATTTTGTCCACGTTTTACCCACATCGGATGTCATGTGAGACCCTTCTTTCAACAACAGGTATCTGCAGGCCTTTTCCTCAAAAAAAAAAAAAAAAAAAAAAAAAAAAAATTAATGAACAGCCTTTTCATCAACTTCTTTCTTTCTTTCTGCATACCCAGGCTGATACTCCTGCAGACATATTACCTATATAGACAGGCAGTGGAGTTTTGTGTGTGTATGACCGTTTTTTATCCGCCATTAAGGCAGCCATACTCCATCTTCAGGGAAGGTGCACGCTATGTGTACGTGTCATCCATACCAACAGCCAAACTGGCCTTCCCTTCTGAAAGTTGGTGATGGGATTTTACGTGTGTGCAAGATGTGCGTGCATTCACACACGGAACCTCAGTTTTTATAGTCTCATTTGAAGGAACAGCATTAACATCCACTTGAACACAAATAACATTGCTAACGCTATGCTGACATTATACAGAAAAACAGCAGCAGTGAGGGAAAAAGGAAACATGACTCTTGCTCTATCACTCATCCAGCAAAAAGGGATGAAAAGTTATGGGCAACAGATGCTTTTCATCAGAGACGAATAAAATATTCCAACAACCAGGCTTGTTTGTTCTGAAGCTTTTTAGTTTGTGCAAACAGGAAATCTGGCTTGTTTCTTTTTTTTTTTTTTTTCACAAAGATCTTGTTCTGAGAACAAGATTTGCTGTTGTTTTCAAAATCAAGCAATAATACACGGTTAATTAGTATAATTTTTTTTTTCAACCATGCTTACAACCATACAGTCACGTATTGTCATAAAGCCCTTCAGTTTCCAAAAGCATCAAGGTGTCCATTTTCATCAACATCTAAAGGATTGTGCACACTCTAAAACTGAAAACAACTAATGAACAACTGTGTCTTTTTGCATTCTGCAGCTTTTCATTTGCTGGACACATCAAACTTAAACATACACTAACACACATATATGCACACATACCACACCTATCAATTGTCAGAAAGAATTCATGCACCACTTAATACTGAACAGATGTTAAACCTTCAAAGCAACTCACCTTCAGTGAACTCGTCATAGTTGACCCCTGTGGCCATCTTGGACAAAGAACCAATCAGCGACGTACGTTTCCTCAGCTTGTTGCTGACTGACACAATGGACTGCTTCATGGCAACGATGGCTCGCTCAATGTCTGCCTGTGGTAAACAGCAATGATCTGCAGGTTCCATTAAATTAGATGAAGAAGACCAAAAGCCTGTCGTAAATAGCAATGATCTACAGGTTCCACTAAATCAGATGAAGAAGGTTGTGGTTAGACCAAAAGCCTGTGATAAACAGCAAACGATCTGCAGGTGACATTAAATTAGATGAAGAATATCAAAAGCCTGTGGCAAACAGCAATGACCTGAAGGTTATGGTTAGACCAAAAGCCTGTGGTAATGAAGCAGATGTTTTACCTGTCTTAAAGTTCTTCCATCATGAACTCCTCCTCCCCACCTCCTTCCATTCCTCTCACTCTCTCTGAAGACTATCTCTTCCTTCATTTTCATTCTTTTATTTTTATGCTGCTACGTAGCTAAAAAAAAAAAAAAAAAGCCATTTTTGTAATTTTGCATTAAGTACACACACATTCAAAAACCACATAAGTTATTTTACATAACAAAAAATATTAAGTAACGAAGCAATGGAAGCAGCACTATCAAACCACAAAAAGAAGACTACTGATAACAAAGCAAAGACAAGCCACAAATAAGACCACTACTGACAACAAAACAAAGACAAGCCACAAAAGAAGACCACTACTGATAACAAAACAAAGACAACCCACAAAGAAGACCACTACTGATAACAAAAACAAAGAAAAAACCACAAAGAAGACCACAACTGATAACAAAACAAAGACACACCGCAAAGAGGACCACTACTGATAACAAAACAAAGACACAAAAGAAGACCACTGATAACAAAACAAAGAAAAACCACAAAGAAGATCACTACTGATAACAAAACAAAGACACACCACACAGAAGAGACCACTACTGATAACAAAACAAAGACAAACCACAAAGAAGACCACTACTGATAACAAAACAAAGACAGACAACAAAAAAGATCACTACTGATAACAAAACAAAGACAACAGCCCCTACACTCAAAACTACACAAAACACAGCATGGAGCTAGAGCTGGGGAAAACAAAAAACTCCAAGCAAAGCAAAATACGTCCAGCAGATAAACAGTCATACAATATGCCATCCAACCGACAAGGCCAACACACAAAATGGGCCATATATACTGATCATATTGAGGGGGACATGCACGCTGACCACACTATGATGCATTGCCAGCCAACAAACTACACAAACAATGGAACATGTATGTAAAATTTTCCCAGTTTAACTTTATAAAGATATAAGCTTGAGAGAGTATCACCAAGGCTGACTGTTTTCAGAAAGACAGAGAGAGAGAGAGAAGACACAGAGAGAGAGAGAGAGAGGAGAGAGAGAGAGAGAGAGAGAGGAAGAAGGAGGAGGAAGGAAGGGGAGCAAGGTCAGACACTGCAACAATGTGTCTTGAACTTGGGAGTCGATGACAGTCATCACTAGACAGACAGACACCTGACGCAGGTGAAAATCTTGGGAAATGTGATTGATGTAAGATGAACTCCTACTCCATCCTACAGAATCAGTATGGATCCTAAAAATACATCATGGGTATATCTGCGACATTGTCGCTAAAGGAAAACAGAAACCTCATGATTATCATGCTGCTACT
>JADBJO010000049.1:762500-765000 GCA_016801955.1 Conus betulinus | reverse complement strand
GTGCTTATGTGCACATATGAGCGAGTGTAAAAAGATCCACATCATTATTGGTTTCCCTCATTCCTTCATAAACAGAAAACTCTCTCCTTTGCTTTCCCCCTCCCCACTTTCTACCCAACCTCACTCAACCCTGCTTCTTTACCCCAATGTCAGTTCTTGCCATTCTTTTATTTCACATCAAAGATATCAACTTCACATTATTCAGTTCTGAAACAAGATCTTCAAAACACATAGTCAGTCTTCACCACAACTGTAAATCAATACATCACAACAGTGCCATGTCAACAGCAATCCTCACAGGTTATGCACTCCTATCTCTTCACTTTCAAACTCGAAAGGCCACAGGCTAACTTGCCTCAAAACAAAGCTATCATGATGCTCAAAGACATTTGGGGTGGCTTATCTTTGTGGCCACAGGTCTCAGCGCTTACTTACTTACTTATGCCCATTGCTCTTGCCAGAGCAAAGGCCATCAACAACTGCCCGTCTGCGCTTGCAGCATCAAAAGTATCATATTATTTGAATACCTATTCAAACAACAAATCACAAAGATACAGTGAAACACACACACACACACACACACACACAAAACAAACAAATTACACACACACACACACACACACACACACACACACACACACACACATTCATGCACATAAACCCATCCTGCATTCATGTTTTCAATGTTTCAAACCGCCGCGGTTCATACACTGGAAGACCAGTGTGTGCATTAGGGCTGAACTCGAAACAATTGAAAGCAGGAAACACACACAAAAGACAAGAACATGAAGCAAACAACTGTTCATCTAACAAACTCTCGACTCCAATTCAAGTTTAAGCCTCAACAAACCCCCATACTCCCCCTCTCCTCGGCACACCCTTCCCACCCACCCCCTCCCCTCAACACCAATGCAGCCATCCCCTCCCCCAACTCCCCAATTACACACGCCCCCTCATGACAGGCCTGTCCAGGTCCACAGCCTATGCCAGAGAACAGGCAGCCGGCTGGCAGATAGATGATGGCTGGGGGGGGGGGGGGGGGGGGGGGGGGGGCATTCTCTTTGGACACAAAAACCCATGTCTTTGTGTCCCCATCCTCCGATCAATATAATAGGCAGACCTGCTAACTGGCAGTCATGGCAGGACAGTAGGTGGGTGGACATTCCATGTGCGAAGAAGACAAATCTCTCTCTCTCTCTCTCCCTACTTCTCCCTTTCTCTCTCTCTCTCTCCTTCTTCTCTGTCTCAGTCTCTCTCTCTCCCCCCTTCTCTCTCTCTCCCCCCTCTCTGTCTCAGTCTCTTTCTCTCCCCCCCTTTTTTCTCTCTCTCTCTCCTCCCCACTCCCACCTCCTCCTCTATCTGTGTTTCTTTCTCTGCCTCTACCTCATCCCCCCCCCCCCCCTTCTCTGTATATTTCTCTCTCTCTCTCTTCCCCCCCCCCTTCTCTGTCTTTATGTCTCTCTCTCTCTCTTTCTCACTTCCTTTCCTCTCCCTCTCTCTCTCGCTCTCTTTGTCTCTTCCTCCTTCTCTCTCTCTCTCTGCTTTATCTCTCTCTCCTTTTACTCCCTCCACACCTCTTCTTGTCTCTCTCTCTCTCTCCCTCTCCACACCTCTTCTTGTCTCTCTCTCTCTCCCTCCCCATCCTCTCTTCCTGCCTCATTAGCCTGGTGAAAGATGAAATGGGAACAGAGCCCCCAGAACATGCAAACTGCCTATTCAGCAGCACACTCCGCCTTCATCACTTTTCGCCCTGCGCACTGCCACGTCACTGTGGAGCAGGGCACATCAATGAGCACAAGCAAAAAACTAAATTACAAACTGAACATTGAATTTTCCCTACATTTATCCTCCATTTTTCATAGAAATTTAAACACATATTAATCATGTGTAGAAGTATGTGAACAAAATCTTGTGTCCATACACACAGTTTTCTCCTAAAATTTTGACACTTCATTATAAAATTAATGTGCAAAAATTTTTGATTTTTCAAAATAAATTTTCTTAGAAAGAAGCAAAGCATTAAGAATCATAGCATCTGTTTGAATTTTTCAAAATACATTTTCTTTTTTAAAGAAAGAAGCAAAGCATTAAGAATCATAGTATCTGTTTGAAATTTTCAAAATACATTTTCTCTACAGAAGGAAACAAACATTAAGAATCATAGTATCTGTTTTAACAGAGATCCTAAACGCAACCCTATTTCCTATTCTAATCATTAGCTACAATATACTGTGAAGACACAAGCATCTCGTTTTGTGGTGGAAGGTCATAGTAAGCCATAAGATTACATGAAATTTCAATAAACATCATTCATGATAAAAACTTTGATGTAAAAAGGGAAAAAAAAAAAAAGTAAACAGAACAAACTGGAGGGAAAAGGTACAAAGCAAAGCTGGGACAGGTCAGAAAAATCAGGTGCCTGTTGGAAACGGTAGATTAAACCTGATAAATAGGAAAGAGAAAAGAAAAAGTTTGAAAATGTAGAACAGAAAAATCAGAA
>JADBJO010000049.1:752500-757500 GCA_016801955.1 Conus betulinus | reverse complement strand
CCACTCCCTCCCTCCCCCACTCCCCTCCCTCCCCCACTCCCCCCCCCTCCCCTCCCTCCCCCCTCCCCTCCCTTGCCCACTCTCCTCCCTGCCTCCCTCTCCCCCACTCCCCTCCCTTGCCCACTCCCACTCCCCTCCCTTGCCCACTCCCTCTCCCTCCCCACTCCCTCCCTCCCCCTCCCTTGCCCACTCCCCTCCCTCCCCCACTCCCCTCCCTCCCCCACTCCCCTCCCTCCCCCCCACTTCCCCTCCCTCGCCCCCACTCCCCTCCCTCGCCCACTCCCTCCCCCCCTCCCTCCTTGCCCACTCTCCTCCCTCCCCCCCCCCCCCCTCCCTCCCCCACTCCCCTCCCTCGCCCACTCCCCTCCCTCGCCCACTCCCGCCCTCCCCACTCCCCTCCCTTGCCCACTCCCCTCCCTCCCCCACTCCCCCCTCCCTCCCCACTCCCCTCCCTCGCCCACCCCCCTCCCTCGCCCACTCTCCCTCCCTCCCTCGCCCACTCTCCTCCCTCCCCCCACTCTCCCTCCCTCCCCCACTCCCCTCCCTCCCCACTCCCCTCCCTCGCCCACTCTCCTCCCCTCCCTCGCCCACTCTCCTCCCTTGCCCACTCCTCCCCCTCCCCACTCTCCTCCCTCCCTGCCCCTCTCCCTCTCCCTCCCACTCCCCCTCCCCTCCCTTGCCCACTCCCCTCCCTTGCCCACTCCCCTCCCTTGCCCACTCCCCTCCCTTGCCCACTCCCCTCCCTTGCCCACTCCCCTCCCTCCCCCACTCCCCTCCCTCCCCACTCCCCTCCCTCCCACTCCCCTCCTTGCCCACTCCCCTCCCTCCCCCACTCCCCTCCCCTCCCTTGCCCACTCTCCTCCCCCCCCTCCCCCCCACTCCCCTCCCTTGCCCACTCTCCCCTCCCCTCCCACCCACTCCCCCCCCCCTTCCCACTCCCCTCCCTCCCCCCCACTCCCCTCCCTCGCCCACTCTCCCCTCCCTCCCTCCACTCTCCCCCCTCGCCCACTCCCCTCCCTCCCCCACTCCCTCCCCTCCCCCACTCTCCCCTCCCCACACTCCCCTCCCTCCCTCCCCCACTCCCCTCCCTCCCCCCACTCCCCTCCCTCGCCCACTCTCCTCCCTCCCTCCCCCCTCCCTCCCCACTCTCCTCCCTCCCACCCCACCTCTCCTCCCTCCCTCCCCACTCTCCTCCCTCGCCCACTCTCCTCCCTCGCCCACTCCCCTCCCTCCTCGCCACTCTCCCCTCGCCCACTCCCCTCCCCTCCCCCACTCTCCTCCCTCCCCCTCTCCTCCCTCCCCCCACTCTCCTCCCTCGCCCCCTCTCCTCCCTCGCCCACTCTCCTCCCTCGCCCACTCCCTCCCCCCCTCCCCCTCCCTCCCCCCACTCCCCCCTCCTCGCCCACTCCCCTCCCTTGCCCACTCTCCTCCCTCGCCCACTCCCCCTCCCTTGCCCACTCTCCTCCCTTGCCCACTCTCCTCCCTCCCCCACTCCCCTCCGTGCCTGTAAGAGCTGAAGAAAAAAGATCCTGTTTTTGTGAAAGTATGCATTGAACAGTCACACACACACACACACACACACACACACACACACACACACACACACACACACATACACGCATGTGCACACTCGCACACACACATACACACACACACTTAAATGTGCAATCATCTTTCAAAAAGTAGTCACCATTGAGTTGTAATTCAGGTTCACCCCCACCCTCACACACACACACACACACACACACACACACCTTAAATCTAAACCCATCATTCAAAGAAGAGTCACCCTAGAGTTGTAATTCAGGGTCCACCCCTCACACACACACACACACACATATATTATCCACACTGGCGTCACATTTGATCACCATCCCCAAGAAGGAATGTAGCTACTTTCATGGCAAGATGAAAAAGGGTTACACACACACCAATATCTCACTGACAGTAAATCTGAGAGTTCTAGCTAAGGACCAAAGAAGAAGAAGCTGAAGATCCTTGAACCATTCATTGTGTTCAGAGCTGGTTCAGGTCATCTTGCTTACAGCCCAACCAACCATGAATGGCTGCCAGGCAGTTGTGTATGGTATCACTATATATGCATATATCTCTATCTAGTATCTATCTATATATATTTAAATATATACATACATACATATGCATGAAATAAAATATCTCTCCTTTTTCTTCTTCTATTTCTTTTCCATTCAAAAAAACGGTAAAATTTTCTGTGGAGGTAGACTGAACTGTGTGTATGTGTGTGTGTGTGTGTGTGTGTGTGTGTGTGTGTGTGTGTGTGTGTGTGTGTGTGTGTGTTTGTGTGTGTGTGTGTGTTCATTCGTTTATTCTCTCTCTCTCTCCACACACACACACACACACATATATATATATATATATATAAGAGAGAGAGAGAGAGAGAGAGAGAGAGAGAGAGAGAGAGAGAGAGAGATATATATATATATAGATATATATTTGTTAAAAATAGGATAGTAAAAAGGAAACAAACAACAGAACCTGCATGCTGCATGTACAATTTGGGCTGCTCTACCCAGATGGACCCCCTACACCCTGCGCACCCCATTTCCGTCTTTAGGTATGTTTTGGTAAAGGGTGATTTTTCTGCCAAAGTCTCCCAACTTGCTGCCCCAGGTTCTGCTAAGCATGCCAAGCACATACTTAGCACACCGGGGACCTAGATTTATTGCTCTCCGTCTGAAAGAGGCGATGACTCATGCTTCAGGAGTTTTCATGTGTCATATTTTCAGAGGACAGATCAATAAAGCAACCACACTTTTCAATGATTAATGGCTTATTTGTTATTAGCATTCTATATATGGTGGACTGGCCATTGCAAAAGGGCAATATTGGTCATTAGCAGGAATAAAACGTTTTCTCTCTCCTCCATTAAAGAATATGCCCATGGCACCAGAAGGGAAGAATCAGGTACAAGTACCAGAAGTCTGATCCAAGCCAAAGAATTGCCCTTTATCAACAAAAACCCTGATTTGCTTGGCACAGATACATATTCAAAGGAAGCATGCCTGCCACTCTGAATTTTGCTTCACCTCTTTCCATTTCAGAAAAAAAGACCGTCCAACCAACTATCATCAAGTCTTGCAGAAGCAGGCAAAATGCACAGAGGGGTCTGTGAGGGGTCAGTTGATGGTATCAAGCAAAAGTCACATTTGTGCTGCAATTAAAGAGCTCAGTTTTAGATTGACTGAAGTTGAAGGTACAAACAGGCCATGACTTTATGAATGATTTGATTCTGATGCATCCCTGAATGAGAGGAATACATTCCATGCTTCAGGAAACTCATTTCTTAAGCTGTACAAGACATTTGTGATCTAAAACTGCTGATTACAGTGTTTCAATTTTGGTTGGATGTCATCATCTTTCATTTCAACAGGCATGCAGTCACACACACACACACACACACACACACACACACACACACACACACACACACACACACACACACACACACACACATTTCACACACACACACACACACACATATATTTCAATCTATCTCCACAAAAGATTTTACCATTTTTCGAATGGAAAAGAAACAGAAGAAGAAATAGACTAGGAAAATCCCATATACAAAGTGAATAACCAAGTGGAACCAAAGAAAGAACACCAAATCAAAGTATTGCAGAAGAACAATTTAGAACAAAGAAAGAAGAACACCAAATCAAAGTACTGCAAAAAAAAAATTTAGAACAAAGAAGAAAGAGCACCAAATCAAAGTACTGCAAACCAATTTAGAACAAAGAAAGATGAACACCAAATCAAAGTATTGCAAAACAATTTAGAACCCCAAACCCAACCCACATACCCTGCCTTAACCTCAACAAGTCATTGCTAAGACCAGTTCAAACACTCACATCCCACCCCACCCCAACAAAAAAGGGAAAAAAAAAAAAAAAAAGCTTTCAGAATAAAACAAAATCAATCATGCAATACTGTAGAAAAAAAAACATGACTAAAGTTAACTAAAAGCACAAGGAACAACAGCAACAACAAAAGACTATTTAAAAAAAAAAAAAAAAAAACCAAAGGGAATAGGAACGTCTAAACAGTCTTGGCAGACTGCTGAAATGCATAACACAACTTGGCATTCATCATAGCTACCTAGCTATGACTGAAAGCAGCCAAAGCCACAGCTTGCAAATGGCCTCTGGACAAGGAGTCAATCACACCAGTAAAAGTCTCACGCGATGCATCCTGGGTAACACAGACAAAACAGCTACAGAATGACAGCATTCTCCAAGATTGTCTTGGTATGTCCAGCCCTGTCTCAAAGCCCTCAAGATATCCCCCACATCACAAACCAAGTCCCCAATAATGAGGGAAAAGTACTTTACACAAAGAAATGCATAAATAAAAGCAACAGGCAAGCCATGGAATGTAAACTGCTGTCCCTTTAAAACTTGGAACATCTGCAACTAATTAAGCCAGTTTAAAACATCTACTGAAAAACCAGTTTGAAACAAAATTATTATTATTATGAATACTTACATAGCACCAATCCTCGGCTAGAGACCAAGCTCTAAGCGCTTTACAATCCACACTCATTTACACAATGGGCTGCCTACCTGGGTAGTGCCAACTGAAGAGCTGCCAGCTGGCGCTTCATTCAGTCGTTTCCGTTTCCCCATGTCATCCAGTCAATACCTTCCCCTCAATTTCCTTACTTTCATCATTCTTTCCATTTTTCACAAAGAGTGCATGCTATGTGTAACGTGTCATCCATACCAATGGCCAAACTGGCCTTCTCTTCTGAAAGTTGGTGATGGGATTTTACATGCATGCATGATGTCATGCGTGCGTTCACACACGGAATGTCGGTTTATAGTCTCATTCAAAGGACTTCAGCAGTTGAACTGAAAATCTAAGAGCATGCAAGTAACATGATGATGAAGGCTGTGGAGTTCCATTCTGGTCTGAGAGAGCTGACAGGGCTTACCCTGTACTTACTTTCATAACATACCTCA
>JADBJO010000049.1:732500-750000 GCA_016801955.1 Conus betulinus | reverse complement strand
TTCTTGTCATCATTATTAATTCTTTCACAACCAACATAATCAATTATTTCCTTTGGCAATGGACAATGCTTTTTATTTTGCTAACTGCAAATGCAAAAGCAAATTGTTACATATTGTCATAAGGAAATAACACAAACCTTACACTCAGTATGCCTTAAAATACGTTTAAGTTAATATAGAAGTGTTGTTGGGATGTGGTCTTTTCCCTTCCTTCTGTGGGCAGCTGTCAGAAACACCCAGCAGATGCAGCAGTGCAAGCCTCAGCAAACCAACTGATCATGTCATCCCAGGACTACAGACATCTATACCTCTCCAGCTACATCCATCTGTCTATCTATCCATCTCATGAGACAGAGACAGAGACAAAATCACAGAGAAAGTGAGAGCGGTTTTGGTTTTTTTTTTTTTTTTTTTTGATAACTGTTTACCATCCCACCCAGAATGTTATGTTTTCATCTCCATCTGTTGGTTTGTTTTTTCTGTCCATCAGCACGATAAGGCAGAAACCACTGAACCAGTTTCTACCAAACTTAGTGGCAACATGGAATATGGCCTCAGAACAAACCCCGGAACAGTGGGCGGACACTATGGGATGAAACAGGAGCCAGGCTTTGACCCAAGAGAGCTGTCTGACCTGGGATGAAGCTCTGTGCTTTCCCAGTGCCCCACTGGTCAGACAGTCTGGTGTTCCTAAGCTGACCATTAGAGAGGTCAGACCCTTTAGGGGGCCTTTTAATGACATGCTTGGTCACAGGCTGAGTCTAGCAGGGTCAAATATCGCCTATATGGCTGCCTTTGATTACCACAGGGCTTAAGCATGCAGTCACACTCCCTGTCTTCAGATTACAAAAACTTGATTGGACACCTGTTGTGTTGTATGGACTGATGTGACCGTAGTGGCATGTGCATCTATATGTGTATGAATCTGCTTGCATCTTTGCATTTTGTATGTGTGCGTGTGCGTGCGTGCGTGCGCGTGCCTGAGTGTGCATGTGTGCATGTGTGTGTGTGTGTGTGTGTGTGTGTGTGTGTGTGTATGCATGCATGTGCATTTGTGTATAGCTGTGTGAATTTGTGCAAGTGCATGTGCTCATGTGAGTATGTGTCCCTGTCTCCACATGCCAATACCTCTTTGAATCTGTCTCTACAGGTTCTATTTCTATGAGTCTGTAAGCCCTCGTCACTGCATGTTCCCATTTCCCTGAGTCCTTGTCTCTACATGTCCCCATGTCTATCAGTCCTTGTCTGTACATGTCTCTATTTCTGTAAGTCCTTGTCTCTACATGTCCCCATTTCTATGAGTCCTTGTCTTTACATGTCCCCATTTCTATGAGTCCTTGTCTCTACATGTCCCCATTTCTATCAGTCCTTGTCTCTACATGTCCCCATTTCTATCAGTCCTTGTCTCTACATGTCCCCATTTCTATCAGTCCTTGTCTCTACATGTCCCCATTTCTATCAGTCCTTGTCTCTACATGACCCCATTTCTATCAGTCCTTGTCTCTACATGTCCCTGTTTCTGTAAGTCCTTGTCTCTACATGTCCCCATTTCTATGAGTCCTTGTCTCTACATGTCCCCATTTCTATCAGTCCTTGTCTCTACATGTCCCCATTTCTATGAGTCCCTGTATGTACATTCCCCATTTCTGCAAGTCTTGTCTCTACATTCCCAATTTCTATGAGTCCTTGCCTGTACATGTCCCTATTTCTGTATGTCCTTGTCTGTACATGTCCCCATTTCTGTAAGTCCTTGTCTGTACATGTACCTATTTCTGTATGTCCTTGTCTCTAAATGTCCCCATTTCTATGAGTGCTCGTCTCTACATGTCCCCATTTCTATGAGTGCTGTCCCCATTCTAGGAGTGCTCATCTCTACATGTCCCCATTTCTATGAGTGCTCGTCTCTACATGTCCCCATTTCTATCAGTCCTTGTCTTTTACATGTCCCCGTTTCTATCAGTCCTTGTCTCTACATGTCTCCATTTCTATCAGTCTTGTCTCTACATGTCTCCAATTCTATCAGTCCTTGTCTCTACATGTCCCCGTTTCTATCAGTCCTTGTCTCTACATGTTCCTGTTTCTATCAGTCCTTGTCTCCACATGTCCCCATTTCTATCAGTCCTTGTCTCTACATGTCTCCATTTCTATCAGTCCTTGTCTCTACATGTCTCCATTTCTATCAGTCCTTGTCTCTACATGTCCCCGTTTCTATCAGTCCTTGTCTCTACATGTCCCCATTTCTATCAGTCCTTGTCTCTACATGACCCCTGTTTCTATCAGTCCTTGTCTCTACATGTCCCTGTTTCTATCAGTCCTTGTCTCTACATGACCCCATTTCTATCAGTCCTTGTCTCTACATGACCCCATTTTCTATCAGTCCTTGTCTCTACATGTCCCCATTTCTATCAGTCCTTGTCTCTACATGACCCCCATTTCTATCAGTCCTTGTCTCTACATGTCCCCATTTCTATCAGTCCTTGTCTCTACATGACCCCATTTCTATCAGTCCTTGTCTCTACATGTCCCTGTTTCTATCAGTCCTTGTCTCTACATGACCCCATTTCTATCAGTCCTTGTCTCTACATGTCCCCATTTCTATCAGTCCTTGTCTCTACATGACCCCATTTCTATCAGTCCTTGTCTCTACATGTCCCTGTTTCTATCAGTCCTTGTCTCTACATGACCCCATTTCTATCAGTCCTTGTCTCTACATGACCCCATTTCTATCAGTCCTTGTCTCTACATGACCCCATTTCTATCAGTCCTTGTCTCTACATGTCCCTGTTTCTATCAGTCCTTGTCTCTACATGACCCCATTTCTATCAGTCCTTGTCTCTACATGACCCCATTTCTATCAGTCCTTTGTCTCTACATGACCCCATTTCTATCAGTCCTTGTGTCTCTACATGTCCTCCTGTTTCTATCAGTCCTTGTCTCTACATGACCCCATTTCTATCAGTCCTTGTCTCTACATGACCCCATTTCTATCAGTCCTTGTCTCTACATGTCCCCATTTCTATCAGTCCTTGTCTCTACATGACCCCATTTCTATCAGTCCTTGTCTCTACATGTCCCCATTTCTATCAGTCCTTGTCTCTACATGTCCCTGTTTCTATCAGTCCTTGTCTCTACATGTCCCCATTTCTATCAGTCCTTGTCTCTACATGTCCCCATTTCTATCAGTCCTTGTCTCTACATGACCCCATTTATCAGTCCTTGTCTCTCTACATGACCCCATTTCTATCAGTCCTTGTCTCTACATGACCCCTATTTCTATCAGTCCTTGTCTCTACATGACCCCATTTCTATCAGTCCTTGTCTCTACATGACCCCATTTCTATCAGTCCTTGTCTCTACATGACCCCATTTCTATCAGTCCTTGTCTCTACATGTCCCCATTTCTATCAGTCCTTGTCTCTACATGACCCCATTTCTATCAGTCCTTGTCTCTACATGTCCCCATTTCTATCAGTCCTTGTCTCTACATGTCCCCATTTCTATCAGTCCTTGTCTCTACATGACCCCATTTCTATCAGTCCTTTGTCTCTACATGTCCCCATTTCTATCAGTCCTTGTCTCTACATGTTCCTGTTTCTATCAGTCCTTGTCTCCACATGCTCCCTTGTCTCTACATGTCCCAATTTCTAAGAATCCTTGACTCTACATGTCCTCATTTCTATGAGTCCTTGTCTCTACATGTCCCCATGTCTCTACATGTCCCCATTTCTAAGAGTCCTTGTCTCTACATGTCCCCATTTCTAAGAGTCCTTGACTCCACATGTCACCATTTCTAAGAGTCCTTGACTCCACATGTCCCCATTTCTAAGAGTCCTTGTCTCTACATGTCCCCATTTCTAAGAGTCTTTGACTCCACATGTCCCCATTTCTGAGTCTTTGACTCTACATGTCCCCATTTCTGACTGTACATGTGTCCCCATTTCTGAGTCTTTGACTCCACACGTCCCCATGTCTCTACATGTCCCCATTTCTATGAGTCCTTGTCTCTACATGTCCCCATTTCTATCAGTCCTTGTCTCCACATGCCCCCTTGACTCTACATGTCCCCATGTCTCTACATGTCCCAATTTCTAAGAATCCTTGACTCTACATGTCCCCAATTCTAAGAGTCCTTGTCTCTACATGTCCTTATTTCTAAGAGTCCTTGACTCCACATGTCACCATTTCTAAGAGTCCTTGACTCCACATGTCCCAATTTCTAAGAGTCCTTGTCTCTACATGTCCCCATTTCTAAGAGTCCTTGACTCCACATGTCCCCATTTCTGAGTCTTTGACTCTACATGTCCCCATTTCTGAGTCTTTGACTCTACATGTCCCCATTTCTGAGTCTTGACTCTACATGTCCCCATTTCTGAGTCTTTGACTCCACACGTCCCCATGTCTCTACATGTCCCCATTTCTATGAGTCCTTGTCTCTACATGTCCCCATTTCTAAGAGTCCTTGTCTCTACATGTCACCATTTCTATCAGTCCTTGTCTCCACATGCCCCCTTGACTCTACATGTCCCCATGTCTCTACATGTCCCAATTTCTAAGAATCCTTGACTATACATGTCCCCAATTCTAAGAGTCCTTGTCTCTACATGTCCTTATTTCTAAGAGTCCTTGTCTCTACATGTCACCATTTCTATGAGTCCTTGTCTCTACATGTCCCCATTTCTATGAGTCCTTGTCTCTACACAGTCCTTGTCTCTACATGTCCGCATATCTGAATCCTTGTCTCTACATGTCCCCATCTTTATGACTTCTTGCTGCTACAAATTTTTACCTCTATGACTGTATGACTGGTACATTTGACTATTGTATAAAGCACACAATTATAGTACAATTCACATGACTGAAGTATCATACATACATAGAATTAGACTTTAATGCAAATGATCGCAGGAAAATATACATGACTGTGGTAAACACACTTGACTGTAGTACAATACACATGACTGTAGTACAATACACATGACTGTGATAAAACACACATGGCTGCAGTACAATACGCATGACTGTAGTACAATACACATGAATAGTACAATACACATGACTGCAGTACAATACACGTGACTGCAGTACAGTACACATGAATAGTACAATACACATGTCTGTAGTCCAATACACATGACTGTAGTCCAATACACATGACTGTGGTACCATACACATGACTGTGGTCCAATACACATGACTGTGGGTACAATATACATGGCTGCAGTACAATATACATGACTGTGGTAAAACACAAATGACTGCAGTACAATACGCATGACTGTAGTACAATACATGAGCTGTAGTACAATACACATGACTAGTACAATACACATGACTGTAGTACGATACAAGTGACTGTAGTACAATACACATGACTGGTACAATACACATGACTGGTACAATACACATGATTGTAGTACATGTGACTGTGGTTAAACACATGACTGTAGTACACACGTGACTATATCAAATACACGTGACTATATTAAATACACATGACTATATTAAATACAAAACATGCGACTGTAGTACAATACACATGACTGTAGTACAATACACACAATTGTAGTACATCACATGTGACTAGTGCAATACATGTGACTGTATTACAATACACATGACTGTAGTACAATACATGTGACTGTAGAGCAAGACACATGATGGTAGTACAATACATGTGACTGTAGTACAAGACATGTGACTGTAGTACAAGACATGTGACTGTAGTACAATATATGTGACTGTAGTACAATACATGTGACTACAGTACAAGACACGTGACTGTAGTATAATACACATGACTGTGGTAAATGATATACGATTGTGGTAAATGACACACGACCGTAGTGTACATGACTTTGGTACAATACAAATGATTTGTATCACAATATGTATGACTGTGGCAGAATACACATGACAGCACTACAATGAAAGAGAAGGGCATGTTCCAAATGAGAGAGACGAATCTCATGAAGCAAATGAAGGCTGCTTCCGAAGGTGAACACAAAGGGCTAGAAAAACTTTGGGAAGACCCTGAAAGCACAACGCGTGTCCTTAGCAAAGCAGAAACAGCATGAATGGAAAGGAGCAGAAAGTAGAAAAACCCCAAGATTGCTCCTTCAGAGACCTCTTCCACTTTGCCAAGAACTATTTGAGCAGCCCAAGTCAGGGACATTCACAGTGGACAAAACTCTTGAGCAGCATCTAGGTCAAATGTATTCTGACCTTCTGACTAGAAATCCAGGGCAGAGCCAAAGAAAAAGTTCAGTGACAAGCTACCAACACTAGATGAGATGAAGGCAGTAGTTAAGAATCAAAATCTTTGCCTAGATCCTATGGAATACCATATCTTCTGTATACGAATGCACCAAAGTCCTTGAGTAGCTCTCCAAAATATCAGCAAGGAGGACCCTGAAGATCTGCAACTAATGGATTCCAGCTGATGGAGTATACATTCCCAAAGAGCAAACACTTAAGTGACATCAACCAGTTCAGACTTAGATCACTTCTGAACCTTGAGAGGACAATCTCTTCTGAGCGCCCTGGCTGACCAGGATAACAAGCAGCACTTGAATTTGTCAGTCCAGAGAGGAGGCATCCTGGGAATTTGTGGCACTGTAGAGCATGTCACTACAATTTGGGAAGCAATCCAAAGCGCTAAGGCAAAGATAAAGGACCTCAATATTGTGTGACTCAATCAGGGAGACAGATACAGATCGGTTCCATACTAGATGATTCAACTGGCTCTCCAGATGTTTCATGTCCCAAACAAGATCCAGAAATGCTGAAGAATATTTCCATGGCTTCTTAATGAGATTCTCTATAAAACAAATACACAACAGACTGGATCAGTCTGGTAGTTGGCACAGCAACAGATCATGAAATTTCTCCAGTACTCTTTGTGTCAACAATGGAGGTCATCTTGAAAGCTGCCATGAGTGGTGAAGTTTCAGCAGTCACTGGATACAGGCACCAACTATCCCCTTTAAAAGCTTTCACAGATGACACAACACTCCTTCCAACCAAAGAAGGTGAAACACAAAACTACTGCAGCCGTTAAACAAGTCAGTTGCTTCATCAAGGATGAACTGAAAACCAAAGAAATGTCCAACCCTCTCCCAGATGTGTGGAAAAGTAGCTAAACAGTTGCGTTCAATGTAGACAACCAAGCCATTCCAACAGCAACAACAAAAAAGTCAAGAGCCTTGGAAGGCAGTATGATGACTCCTTGCAAGACATACACTGAGGAAAATACGCCAAGCAAATGGCAGAAGAAAGCCTGATGATAATAGACCAAACTACCTTCCCTGCTAAATACAAGGTCTGAGACCTGCAGTTTATGTTGATTCTGAAGCTCCTCTGACCTGTACTAGTATGTAATATCAGCATCAGCACAGTGGATTCAACAGAGGCCAAAATCAACAAATACAAAAGGAATGGCTTGATGTCCTGCCTGGTCTCACTGATGCTGCACTCTACAGCCACTACAGGATCACCTAAACAAGTGAGAGGAAGTGGCTGAAAGAGCAAGAAACATCACCAACCAAGCAAACTTTGGAATAATCTCAAGGCCAACACTGCAGAAACTCCTAGAGATTGGGACAGATTCATACTGGGCCTTTCCAAATGCAGAGGCATTTTATGTAAAGGACACCAGTCATCAAGTGAACAGGAAAAAAACAGGGTGGGGGGGGGGGGGGGGGGGGGGGGGGGGAGTGGGAGAAGGGAGGGGGACCCGGTTGGGGTGTGGTAGGCTGGAGGGTGGAGGTGGTGCGTAATAAAAGAGAGAAGATACCAACAGAATCAGACCTGAGGCCTCCAGGGGGACTATACAGTAAGGAGCAAACCACACAACTATGGCCAAGTTTAGCATCATCTCAACACCATCATTCAGGCATTTTCTGCTAAACAATTGTATAAGATGTTGAGTTCCCTTCCCTCTCTCTCTGTCTTCTCTGGTTGAGTTCCCTTCCCTCTCTCTCTGTCTGTCACACACACACACACACGCATGCACACACACACGCATGCACACGCACGCACGCATGCATGCATGCATGCATACACACACATACACGCACACACACACACACACACACACACCCCTCTTCCCTTGACCTCAGGGGTACACAAAGACTTGCTAACAGAAGTGCCTTTCTGCTGACCCCTTATTTGTAGGAGATTGGCAGCAGAACAATACAGACACCCCAGCCAAAGATCCACACACTTCACTACCCAGGACTATATAACATAGCTGCTCACTCAACCTTCATGCTAGTGTGTGCCCAGTCAGGCACCTCACGCAAGGTGAAGGTTTGCAGAGGATCTGTGACAGAAACTGGTCCCAAAACACCCAACAATTACATAAAAAAAAAAAAAAGGTCAAGGCCAACCATGACTGTAGTATGTGTGTGTGTGTGTGTGTGTGTGTGTGTGTGTGTGTGTGTGTGTGTGTGTGTGTGTGTGTGTGTGTGTGTGTGTGTGTGTGTGTGTGTGTGTGTACTTGCATAACAGGTAAAATGGATTCATCAACAATTATCAAAACACAAATACTGCAACCTCTTTTCAGAAACCCACTTTTTTTCAGAGACTTTTTTCCCTTATAGATCCCCATCATATTTTCATCATAAGAAATATTTAAAATATAATCTAAGCTTTCTAAACAGGTGATTTATAAAAGAAAATCATGTTTCACATGCAGATTTCTTCCCCAAATATTAGCATGTATGAAATCAAAAAATAAAAATAAAAACTTGCCACAGACCATTCCATTTCGACTTAAATGAACGGGTTTTTTTTTTTTAAAATTGCAGCATTTGAAGTTTGGCTTCTGTCCATGAATGAAAACCTAGTTAAAACGCATTTGAAAATATGAGGAACCCACTTAGTCTGAACAGCATGAGTGTGTGTGTGTGTGCGAGTTTAAATGCGTACACGTTTGTGCATGTGTGCATGCATGCATGCACGCACACCTGTGAGTGTCTGTGTGTGTGCATGCATGCACGCATGTGTGCGAGTGCCATGCATATGCATGTATGCACATATCAAGATACCATCTGCGCAGATGGTATGTGCTCACCTTAATGGTGAGATTGAAAAGTCACACATCCCCAAAAATTTCACTAGCTAGTAACATCTGGAACTGGAGAGGAGGAAGAAAACAAGAAGACAAACAAGAGGTCCTATTAGGTATTACTTTATTAGCTATGACCAGACTTCTTTTGGGTCAGAGGTTCTCTTTTGCTACTGGTAGCATTGTGAGCCAGTATCACCAGCTGTAGGGAGTGAGCCCAACAAGAAAATCTGCCCTGGAGAACGATGGGCTCTGACAGTCTCGCCTGAGACACACAACACAGAACAATGGACTGAAACACTGCAAAACGGGCAGGGAAAATGTTTGCAGAAACCCAAACCTTGGCACACACACCTGAAAGATCGATGAATCGTACATGGGTGGATGGGAAAGCAGGAAGTGAGACACATGGTGGATATATGATGGGACAGATGGTTCCATATATCAACAGTGTCAAGCAGATGGCTACACAGTTCAAAGTTACTGACAACTGACAAAACAAATTCAAAGACTGAAAGTCAAAGAAAAAAAAAACAACCAACCATGTAACTAACTCACACAAGTGAAAGATGGTCAAATTAAATCAAGAAAGAAAAAAAAAAAAAGACTGACTGACCGACAGAAATAACCACATGCGTCTTTCAGGCTGAGAGGAGAGAAACAGAAGAATAGGCAGTTATCATGCAATTAACACAACCGATTAAAAAGAAAAAGCCAAAAGACCTTAAGCACAGTATTTACATCCCACCTTGGCTAAGGCTGTGTCAGGCCAACTGACATAGGCTAGAACACCAAGGCTACTTCAAAATGTTGTTACGCTCTGCATAGTTATGCGGGGATTGTCTTCAAGTGTGACAAGCTCCTAGCACAACATTATCTGTCTCCAAAATCCCCTTAAGTCGGAGTGTGGCTGCCCATGTGGTGGAGTAATCAAAAACGGTCACACACGTAAATGTTCTCATTCCCAGCTGATGCATTTGTACCATAGTGTTCAAGTACTTTGGCTGTTCGGATGATCCCTGGAGTCTTTCAGTCAGGGTACGACAACAACAACAGCAACAACCACAGTATTTACAACATGATCTGAAAGAAACAATCACACAACATACATCCTGCAGTTTCTTCATCCTGCATGCCGATCCTATCCATCTCCTCATTTCCTTCCCTGCTCAATCCATCCTCCCAACCCATCTACTCTCCTTCCACTTCCTAGTTAATAATTGATCACCCAATCACCTCCCACGCAATCCAACATGCACACAAAATACACACACGCACGCATGTACGCACGCACGCACGCACACACCACCACACGCACACACACACATAACACACTAAACACACACACACACGCACATGCACACACACACACACGCACACACATCACAAGCACATTCATTTCTCTCATCCCCTCAAGTTGCCAGGCCATGTGGCACCCACCAGGACAGCGCCCAGCTTGATCAATGAACGCTCTACATCCAGAACCGCCATCCCATCCAATTCATCTATCCATTCTTTTTTTGTTCTGGATTTTCCTGTCAGTGTCACTCACTCAGCCTCATTCAGAACACAGCAATCGACAGATGAATGCTGCAGTATTTAAAGATTAATAACAGGTCCATTGTGTAAAAAAAAAAAAAAAAAAAAAAAAAAAAAATTCTCCTGAAATATTGCTTCAGCAAAATCATCCCACTCAAACTGTGTGTGAAATAACATGCTTGGCGTATTTGCCAAAGAGAGGGATCAGACCTGAGGTGTGAGGAGACTGGTGGGCTTGAAACAATTATGACATAAACTGTGTGGTGTGTGTGTGTGTGTGTGTGTGTGTGTGTGTGTGTGTGTGTGTGCGTGTGTGTGTGTGTGTGTGTGTGTGTGTGTGGCAAGTGTGTGTGTGTGTGTGTGTGTGTGTGTGTGTGTGTGTGTGTGTGTGTGTGTGTGTGTGTGTGTGTGTGTGTGTGTGTGAGGTCTGAGGAGACTGGTGGGCTTAAAACAAAAACAATTATGACATAAACTGTGGTGTGTGTGTGTGTGTGTGTGTGTGTGTGTGTGTGTGTGTGTGTGTGTGTGTGTGTGTGTGTGTGTGTGTGTTGTTCTTCTTCAATTTAACGTCTTTTCACTAAATCTGATATTAGACAAGAGGTGTGTGTGTGTGTGTGTGTGTGTGTGTGTGTGTGTGTGTGTGTGTGTGTGTGTGTGTGTGTGTGTGTGTGTGTGTGTGTGTGTGCATGTGTGTGTGTGTGTGTGTGTGTGTGTGTGTGTGTGTGTGTGTGTGTGTGTGTGTGTGTGTGTGTGTGTGTGTGTGTGTGTGTGTGTGTGTGCATGTGTGTGTGTGTGTGTGTGTGTGTGTGTGTGTGTGTGTGTGAGGAGGAGAAACTCTAAGTAAGAATTACACTGTACAAAAAAAAAGGAAAAAAAAAAAAAAAAAAAAAAAAATCAAAAGTAAAAACAGACAACTGTACAAAAAAGATCATGAAACAGCAATTACAGGATTGAGCCAACTGGGCTTAACATAAGAATTCGTACAAAATTTAAGAGAGACATGGGAATATCCTTTGAAGCATCCTTTCTAAATTCTGACAAATTGGAATCAAAGTAGGGGCAAAAGTACAGAACATGTGTTGTTGTACAATTATCAAGGACGCCGCAAGCACATCGAATATTCTTGACATATTTTGTTCTAAATGCATTTATTTTTAACCGAAATGATAAGGAGAGAAGTTGTTTACTGTGTCTTCGATATAATCCTATGTTTGTATTACGGTTTACTGGATTTACTGTGGAAGCCCTTTTTTAAAAGACTACTTGCTCGAGAGTTCGTACAACAAAGTATGGAAGAGTCGGGTTTGTGTATTCGGGGGAGAACACTTTCTTTGTAGTATTCCTCAAATTTTTCAAAAGAGGCTCGTTGTAAGAGCGAATACCCTTCATGTAAGCTCAAGGGAATATGAATAGTAGCCGTATTGTCAGAATTGTTTGCACCTGCTCAACCAATCCTGACAGCCATTTCATTTCCGGATATGAAGCAATGGGAAGGAACCCAACAAAAATTAACTGTTATACCTCTTGACATAAGGCTGTGAATAAGTATATTAATTTCTGATATGATTTCAGCATGCTTTTTTGAATTTGCAGATTCTAAAGCTTGAAGAACAGACTTAGAATCTACACAGAAGAGAATACCATAAAAGTCAAATGATAAATCTTTTATGTACTCTACGGCCATTAATATTGCTATTAGTTCAGCTGTAAAAATAGATTTGCTCTGGACTTCTCAATTTTTTTAAAATGGAATGACAAAGCCACAACCAGCATTATTGTTTAATAAAGACCCATCAGTAT
Organism: Conus betulinus; assembly: GCA_016801955.1. Lineage (NCBI taxonomy): Eukaryota > Metazoa > Mollusca > Gastropoda > Neogastropoda > Conidae > Conus > Conus betulinus. The sequence continues at coordinate 737,594 of JADBJO010000049.1, read as the reverse complement.
AGACTTTTACGAAGTGACGATAACAATCATTGATATGCGATTTTGCTTCGCAAGCTAGAATATTAATGTTATCAGTTTTTAGATATAGTAGTATAGTTATAATCAAATTTTGTTTGAAAAGCTCCCAGTTTGGGATGGGACTTACGGGAAAAAACACACAGCAAGCTTTTCATGATTATACCTGAATTTGTCAACATGTGAGAAGAATATGTTAGTATCGTTTCAGTGGCCCGAATGTTTTTAGCGCGTTTAGGAAAGTCTACATCAGACCTCATATCCAGTTCTGTTTGGTTAGCACTTTGAATAGTTGAGCAGCGAAATGTACTTAGCGCATGCTAGTTCACGATGGTCATCAAGAGGTAAGACACCAGCTTTCATGGTATGTTCCTAAAGCTGAAGCATGAAATGGAACACCAAGGGCTTATCTGAATGCCTTAGAGTCTATACATTGAAGCTTTTTTAATAAGTACTTTGGAGCACTAAAAAAGACCTCTTGAGCATATGACAGTTTGGATCTAACTAAAGCAAAGCAGAAGAAAGATGTATTAAACTTTTTGTTTCCTGGCCCCAACTTTGTTTACTTTATAACCTTGAGCAGATTAAGAGATTTCCTCGCTTGATTTATTATATGTTCCAAGTGAAAATTCCAAAAAAGATTTGATAAGATGCACACCAAGGAATTTAATCTCAGAAGTATAGCTCAATGTAGTATTATGTACTTTGAAGTTAGGAGTATTGTGAGCAGACCCACCTGCATCAAAATAACATCATACGGGATTTTTCAGCCGACAGGCATAAGCCATTATTAGACATGAAGTTCGCAATGTTGTCTAACTCGTTTTGATAGATTCTTCTAATGTAATTAACAGATCTTTTTGATGCGTTCTTTTTTAATGTGGCGTTCAACCATAAGCAGATGTCATCTGCATACTGAATTAAGTTAAAGTTTTTTTTAATGTATTTAGGTAAATCATTAGTTAAAATATTAAAGAGAAGAGGGGCGATCACAGAGCCTTGAGGGATACCCATATCTAGTAATCTTTTGGATGAATAAGTATTACCAATTCTTGTCTGAATACTTCTGTTGGTCAGGAATGTTTTTACAAATCTATAATATGACCAGAGAGACCTATAGTTTTTATTTTATATAAAAGCCTATCATGTCAAACTTGATCAAATGCCTTGTTGATATCGAAAAATGTGGCGAGTAAGTTTTGTCTTCTAGCAAACTGGGTGTTTAATCTGCGTAGTGAGCTTTACAAGATGATCAATAGTAGACCTGCCCTTTCTAAAACAGCCTGATTTGCAGGGATAATGCCAGTTTTTTCACAATAGTATGTCAATCTGTTTAGAACAATTATCTCCATTAGTTTACAGACATGAGATGTAAGAGCTATAGGTCGATAGCTATTTGTGTTTGTCATTGATTTTCCATTCTTTAAAACGGGAACAATAATTGAATCTCTCCATATGGAAGATATGTTCCCTTCAATCCAACATTTATTAATAATTTCATGTAAAAGTAAAACAAAATTTTGTGGTATATGTTTTAACATTTCATTAGAAATGGCATCTAAACCAACAGACGTTTTCTTATTAGACAATGAAGAAATAGCAGAGTGTAATTCCTGAAAAGTAATATAAGCATTTAGATAATGATCATTATTTTCGTCAGGATCAGCGTACATTTCTTTGTTAGATTGGTTTCCCTCATAGTTCTGCATTTTTCTGATAAACTACAGAAGGAGCTATTTTTGGAAAACATGTCGGCAAATGATTCTGCTTTTTTGGTATGCCGAAGGAAATTTTTCAACACCTATTATGATTGGATATGCAGGTAAATGGATTCCGTTTTTCATTTCATGGATCTTTTTCCAAATTTTATTGATATCTTTATATATACCTTATCTTTTCACTTATTTCATTAAAACAAAATGATGACCAGTACTCGCGTTTAGCATTTTCAATTACTTTATTCCTTTGGTTCTTGGCAATTCTAACTGGTATGCTCCCTTTTACCTTTTTTACTTTTGCGTACAGTTTAAACGCGTACTTTTATTTTTATCAACAGTGTTTCTGCAAGATTCTGTCCACCACACTTTACCCGTGTGTTTGGGAGATTTTGATTGACTCAGAATCGGAATTGCCTCACCGGTTGCGTGCAGTAGTGAGATAGTAAAATGACTGTACATAGATTCTATGTCAGATTTATCAAAAGAATTGACATCATATGAAGATAGCACAGATTGAAATTTGGCCCAGTCAGCTCGCTTGTAATCAAACTTTGGGATTTTATCCTTACTGTTATCTTACTGTTGGCTCACTGCAAATCCTCTCAGTGAAATAACTATGGGAATATGATCACTCCCTAAAGTGTTATCATAAATTTGCCATGTACAGCTTGGGACCATTGATGGGGAGATTAAAGACAAATCAATTGCAGATGATCTGTGACTAGGGATATCAGGCAGTCTCGTGATACTTCCATCATTTAACAGGACGAGTGGAGAGTCTGATATGTTCTCAACTAAAATGGTTTGAGCTGACTTTTGTGCAAGTTTTATCCCAGAAAGGAGCATGTGCATTAAAGTCCCCTGCAATTAACCATTTACCACTTTGAAAGTTTATATTATGCTTGGCGTATTTGCCAGAGAGAGGGATCAGACCCGAGGTCTGAGGAGACTGGTGGGCTTAAAACAATTATGACATAAACTGTGTGTGTGTGTGTGTGTGTGTGTGTGTGTGTGTGTGTGTGTGTGTGTGTGTGTGTGTGTGTGTGTGTGTGTGTGTGTGTGTGTGTGTGTGTGTGTGTGTGTGTGTGTGTGTGTGTGTGTGTATGTGTGTAAGGTCTGAGGAGACTGGTGGGCTTAAAACAAACAATTATGACATAAACTGTGGTGTGTGTGTGTGTGTGTGTGTGTGTGTGTGTGTGTGTGTGTGTGTGTGTGTGTGTGTGTGTGTGTGTGTGTGTGTGTGTGTGTGTGTGTGTGTGTGTGTGTGTGTGTGTGTGTGTGTGGCTGTGAATAGTTCTTTAATTCTATGCATACTAAGCAATTTTTAAGACAAGTAATACATGTGCTTCATGCGTCTGTAATATCTGTGGTGTCTCTGTACATGTGCACATGTTCGTCTGTGTCTATGCATGCATGTTTTGCAAATATATGCATCCCCTTGTGTGTGTGTGTGTGTGTGTGTGTGTGTGTGTGTGTGTGTGTGTGTGTGTGTTAGTGATTCGTGCATGCATGCACATATGCCTACCTGCTTGTCTCATCATATGTGAGCTCCATCTAACTCAAACACATGAAAACTTTCCACAATATTTTCTCATCAATCTTGACCACATCCAATTTCTCTTCACTTTTTTCAGTTTTCTTCTTGTCTTAGATATGATCACACACACACACACACACACACACACACACACACACACACACACACCTCCACTCCCAATCGCCTTACCAATCCTTCAAATCAGTTGTCACTTGTTGCTCTCTTTCCTCAAACAAAATATTCCATGCCTTTCCTTTCTCAATTCTGTCTGTTGTGCTCCTAGTTCTAGAGCCACAAGCCCCAGGTAACTGACGCAAATAATACTTTCTGAACATAATGATACTAGATGAACAGACATATACTAAAATCAAAACTAGCAACAGCAACACAATCAGAAATACCTTATTTCCAATGCATAAAGAACATATAAAAATTGTCAATAGTAAATAAAAAAAAATCAATAAAAAATTATACAATACAATGTTTTTAGATTAAACAAGATACACTCAGGGATACATGTGCACACAGATACATACACACATGCACACACACAAGCCAAACAACAATAAAAACATCCCTTGACATTATCACTTGACTTCACATTTGTCTTGCTGCACACACATGCACCAACACACACACACACACACACACACACACACACACACACACACACACACACAATTTAAGAGAACCACTGGCAAAAGGATGCTTAACTTTTTTTTTTAAATTTGTCTTGTTTTCTTTCTTCAAAAATAAAACAATCAGAGTTGTGCAGGCTGGGCAATCCTGTTTTTTCTATGTCTTTATCCCCCCCCCCCCCCCCCCCCCCCCCCCCCCCCCCCCCCCCGAGTCGCAGTCTTATTCTGTGCATGGTAAGTCCAAAAGTCACGGGTTTTCTTTCTAAGATGAACCTGCAATGTACACCAAGATCTAAGGTACATGTATACATGGTGAGTTAGTGGGACAATACCAGCAGATCACCCGTAATAATGGCAAGAATCACTAAATTACACCAGCAACAAGTTCCACGTGTGGATAGACAAAGAGGCTCCTTCTTAAAACAGTACGTCAAATACTACAAACAAAACCAATGTCAAAAAAAAAAAATATGCCGATGTCTGAAAAAAAAAAAAAAAAAAAAAAAAAAGTGAAATCCTGATGACAGCTTCAGGCAACGTCTTTTTCCCCCATGAGAGCCTACAGTCTAAAATGTTATTATGATTTTTTTTTTAAGTACCATAATCAGCAGGCTCCTTTGTACAGGTCTCACTATTACACATTCACTCGGAAAAGCATTTTTTTCTCTTTTTTGTCCATATGCATGAATGCACACACACACACACACACACACACACACACACACACACACACACACACACACACACACACACACAACCACAGACACATTGTACAGTTTATTGTAATGAAGAACAAGAAAAAAAAAAGAAAGGGATTGGGGGGGGGGGGGGGGTGTTAAGGTGAGAAATAACTTACAGTGAAATCTTCTCCATTGCATCTTCAAACCTCTGAAAAGAAAAAAAACAATAAAGCAGTTTTACAAGAGTGGTTACTTTGCGAATACAATCCATTTAATCACGTTTCTAACTAAGTCTTTTTCATCTTGTTACATTTTGGTTTATTTGATTTAATTCTTCATTTCACATCTTCAGTCTTTTCTTTCACACACACACACACACACACACACACACACACACACACACACACACACACACACTCACACACACACACACACACATACATACAAACACACACACATGCGCTCACACACACATACACACACACACTAAACATACACCTGTGCAA
>JADBJO010000049.1:722500-725000 GCA_016801955.1 Conus betulinus | reverse complement strand
TGACGATATTCATCTAGAGGCAGAACTCTTGCTTCTCTGTATAATGCCATAGTGACTAGTTAAAATGTACACCGAGGGCAAGTTCAGTTTAAAAGCCTTGCAAACTAAGCTTTGCATTTTGTTCAGTTTGGAGCACTAAAGTTGGTATGGAATGCATAAGGCACAATCTTGGCTCCAATGTTGTTTATTGATTAGTTTAAAAACGACATTTTTTTCCTTTAGATTGATTAGCGAATATTCATTTTCATAATTCAGTTTTAACTTTAAATAAGACAAATTTCCAAAGAATTTACCGTATGGTCGTCATTCCAAATACTGCAGCCGGTTTGGGAACTTGCAATATGGGTAGTTGAGCACCGTATGTTAACAAAAAATAGACGGATCTTTCAGAGGATAGTATCAAACCATTTTCAGATAGGCCTGGATACTTGTTGACCTTGTCCAGTTCCGGTTGACAAATTTTTCGATAAAAGTTCACTCTCTTTTGGATGTCTTCTTTTTCATGGTAAAATCCATCCACACGCATACTTCGTCAGCATACTGTACAGGGACAGTATTGCTTGATTAACACTTTGGATTATTACGAAGTAAAATATTGAATAGGAAAGGTGCAATGATTGATCCCTGTGGAATACCCATTGTATGAAATCTTATGTAGTGTGGAATGAAAATATCTCACTTTTGCCTCAATACTTCGGTCCGAAAAAAACCCGTTATATTAGACTAAGAATATATTACCTTTTATACAAGACTGGCCCAGGACCGAGACAGCTGGAGAGACCTTGTCTGCGTCCTATGTCCAGTGGGGGCAATGGGCATAATTGAATATAACAGATTTTTTTTAAAAATAAGAATGTGGCGTCCTCTCTCTCTCTCTCTCTCTCTCTCTCTCTCTCTCTCTCTGTGAACACTTCGCAGTCGAACAGGCAGGACATGTTTTGAGGGGCTGCGACAAGCTTTTATAACCTTTTCCCCAAAAAATAATTATCAAAAAGTAAAGTTTCAAAACAATGACTAAGGGCGGAAACTGGAGAAGCGCATCTAAGTGGCTACATGTTCTTCATGTCACTGTCCTAAATATTGTGTGTTTTTCGCCTGAAGAAGACCCAAGAGGTCGAAATGCATTGCGTATAGTCCTGTACTCTTGTTTGTCTGTGTCCTTGGTGGTAACTAACCCCTCTCTTTTCATTTTTTTTTTTTAAAATCTAAAAGTAGTCTGAAACTGATTTATTTTAGGATGTCTTGCAGTAATCAACAGTTTTGTGTGTAAAAAATGAAATGTTTCATCCAATATTAATGCTCTGCTGAAAAAGATGGGCGCGAAAGGTGAGCCCGACTTTGAAATGCAAGATTCTGCTGCCTTTTCACATCATAGGATCTCTTCATGGACTTGTCGGGTTGCATGATGGTGACTTCTGTGTGAGGCATTCTTTTTTGCTGTTGGCAGTCAGGTGCATGGTGCACGCTGAATGTGAAACTAGACACTTGCAATGTGTATATGACTGGTGCTGAGGAAACGTCAGCAATTGTCAGTGTTGTTGCTCGTGTGTGTTCCAGTTGGCTGCGTCATTACATCGCATGCATGTACAGAGGCGTGTGTGCAGGAGCATGTTCACACATGCTCACAGATCACATGCATCCACACACACACACACACACACACACACACACACACACACACACACACACACACACACACACACACACACACGCACGCACACACGCACACACACACATACATGCTCTCTCTCTCTCTCTCTCTCTCTCTCTCTCTCTCTCTCTCTCTCTCTCTCACACACACACACACACACACACACACACACACACATATATATATATATATGTGTGTGTGTGTGTGTGTGTGTGTGTGAGAGAGAGAGAGAGAGAGATGCTTATACATAGGCTACACACATACACATCGACTGACTGAGAGAGAGAGAGAGAGAGAGAGAGAGAGAGAGAGAGAGAGACTAGGAGGCTGATCAATTATAGTTTGTACGGGGCAGGGGGGGGGGGGGGGGGGGGGGGTAAACACTGGGAAATGTAGAGAGGGAAAATGAGGGCACGTGATGCACCCGACATTGCTAGGAGCCAATTACGCCCCTCCGCTCCAATCTCCTTTCAAGTTTATTTCAATTTCCGCCTGAAGCCACCTCGTTTTGACATTGACTTCAGCTTGTTTCCAGCCATCAGATGTCTTTCCATTCCTCATTGTTTGCCCAACAAAATCTTTTGCTTCTTTTTAATAGCCTTGGATTCAGTTTTATGGATCAGATGCATGATTACAATACATTTAAATCAGAAGATTTCGGACCTACTCTTCGTTGCTTTTCCTATGTAACCAGGTTCATAGATCATTAAGATGAAATATGAACGTTTTTACTGAAATCACGTGGATTCGGGGAAGGGGGGGGGGGGGGGGGGGGGGGGGGGGCGGAAGAATACGGGTTTCGGTAATAAATAGACACACGGACGGACAGACAGACAGACAAATAAAGAC
>JADBJO010000049.1:655000-717500 GCA_016801955.1 Conus betulinus | reverse complement strand
TATAGGCTAAGTATTCATTATAATAATATAATAAAATGGTAAGGATGAGGTAGTGGACAAGGAGAATGGGGAATTGGCTGGAATCGTGCCCCTCTACGTCCCGTAGAATCTCTGGAGATGACCTCCTAACACAGAATGTCATCGTGCCCCTCTCCGTTCCGTAGAATCTCTGGAGATGACCTCCTAACACAGAATGTCATTCGTGTCATATGTAGGCCTACATACAGCACAATACACACACCTGCTTGCACATAGAACCAATTTCTGAAACGCGCGCGCGCGCACACCTACACAACCCATCAGAGAGAGATACAGACAGACAGAGAGAAAAGAGAGACAGACAGACAGACGGACGGATCAACAGAGAGAGAGAGAGAGAGAGAGAGAGAGAGAGAGAGAGAGAGAGAGAGAGAGAGAGAGAGAGAGAGAGAGCACAAGGATGGCAAGCAGGGAACGGCGTAAAAATGAGGTCTGAAAATCACTCACACACATACACGCGCGCACGCACGCACACCGAACCGTTTGTGCAGATTACACGTGCATTACTGTTACAGCCATACGCATATATATAAAAACAACAACGTGTGTGTGTGTGTGTGTGTGTGTGTGTGTGTGTGTGTGTGTGTGTGTGTGTGTGTGTGTGTGATATTTGTCTGTTACCCTTGGAAATAAAGGTTATCAACGAGTCCATCTCTCTCTCTCTCTCTCTCTCTCTCTCTCTCTCTCTCTCTCTCTCTCTCTCTCTCTCTCTCTCCATAAAAAGATGGGGGCAGAACGGGGGAGGAAAGCGGGGAGAGAGAGAACTATTGCAGTTTTTACTGACTATCCACCAGAACGACAGCCCGTGAACAAAGATGGGTACTGAAAATGGCAAACTTCTATGCCGAGTGTCCCCGTGGATTTGAACTCGCAATGGCTGGCTGCGAACCGCTTGATGCTCTGCCGCTGACCTACTCGGGCACCCTCAGACATACATATATGGTTTCAACGATGTCAGAGATGGCAGACAAGGTGTCATATTAAGTGCATATATATGTACACACACACACACACACACACACACACACACACACACACACACACACACACACACACACACTTTTTTTTTTCCTTTTGAGGTTCATTGCCCATTCGAGAGAAGATTGCCTGTTTAATGAGCTGAACACAATTAGCGTGAATTTAACGGCGACAGGTACGGCTATATGTACAGCAATAGGCCGGGGCAATGATATTATCATGGGATGTAGAACCAGCAGCCCCGAGCGAAAAGAAAGTTGTGAACGAGAAATCAAGCATCTCTTCTTTTTCGAATGAGAGTATTAAAACTCCCGTTCTCCCTCTCTCTCTCAGTCTCTCTGTCTGTCTATTTGTCTGTCTGTCTGTCGGTCTGTGTGTGTGTGTGTGTGTGTGTGTGTGTGTGTGTGTGTGTGTGTGTGTGTGTGTGTGTGTGTGTGTGTGTGTGTGTGTGTACTTTCATAGGTGTAGAAGAAACAGGAGCAGTATCTTCGTCTTTTAATGATTACGATTTCGTCGCACACGTTGAAGGCATTTATCACTTCCTGTTGGTCTGACGGATTCGGTGTCTGTCTCCTGTTCATGGGGTCGGCTGTCTGTTCACAACATCCACAGCTGATTGTGTCAAACTGTCCACAGCTGATTGAATCAAACTGTCCACAGCGGCTTGTGTCAAACTGTCCACAGCTGATTGTGCCAAACTGTCCACAGCTGATTGTGTCAAACTGTCCACAGCTGATTGCGTCAAACTGTCCACAGCTGATTGCGTCAAACTGTCCACAGCTGATTGCGTCAAACTGTCCAGCTGATTGCGTCAAAACTGTCCACAGCTGATTGTGTCAAACTGTCCACAGCTTGTGTCAAACTGTCCTCAGCTGATCGTGTCAAACTGTCAAGTTTGAGATACATACATGGCAGTTTTCCTACGGACAAAGGCCACACGCACGATGGACAATGAGAAGCTGGCATACGTAAAGCAGCTCGATCAACTGAACGATGCTTCTGCATGGAAACCATTAGTAAACTGTGCAAACCAACGGGACTTCAATAAAGGAAAAAGTGTGTGAAAGCTAAAAACAACAGAAGTTCTCTCCCTTCGGCATCTTTAGGTAGAATCTCAAGCAAGATGAATGTCATCTTCCAAAGACCTAACTGACCGAGACAATTTAAAGTCGTTGACAAAGCTATAGTCAATTGGATAAGAATACGAAGACGAAAACGAATATTTTGTTGTGGGTAATATGGACAAGCTAATAGTTTTTTTTTTTTTTTTTTTTTTTTTTTATATATCAGGGGAGATATTAAGTATGCCGCTTCCTTTTTCCATTATTTTTCAGAGTCCTGTATACGTCACTAACCACTTCCGGGTCTGTCTCCGTCTCACTGTCTGTCTGTCTCACTGTCTGTCTGTCTGTCTGTCTGTCTGTCTGTCTGTCTCTCTCTCTCTCTCCTCTCTCTCTCTCTCTCTCTCTCTCTCTCTCTCTCTCTGTGCGTGTGTGTGTGTGTGTGTGTGTGTGTGTGTGTGTGTGTGTGTGTGTGTGTGTGTGGTCATATCTTGAGGATTAAAGAATAAGCTTCAAGGCTTTTTCAACCCTGCCTTCAAATTTGATCACACACACACACACACACACACACACACACACACACACACACACACACACACACACACACACACACACACACAGAGACAGAGAGAGAGAGAAATCATGAATGATCATAATCAAGAATTTTTTAAAAAAAGGATAATAAAAGGTTAAAGATGAATAAAAGTATCCACACTATTCAAACACATAATTCTGTCCAAATTATTGCACTGAATCTCAGTGAATAGTGTAACATTATATAACACATCAAACACACGAACATTCAGAATGAAGGAGAGAAAGAAGAATGAGGAGAAGAAGAAGTTGAGTTGAGAGAGAGAGAGAGAGAGAGAGAGAGAGAGAGAGAGAGAGAGTGTGTGTGTGTGTGTGTGTGTTTTAGTACAGTTAAGATGTAATTTGTTTTATCATCACAATTTCTGATTTTATTGTTTTAAATGTTTCCCTGTTAAGTTTCCTTTATGATTTGATGTCATTCAGATATTACTTGTATTATTTTGGTTTCTCATTAATTTGTTGTTTTTTTCAAATGTCAGTACAATATGTTAATCTGACAGTAAATGGTTTCAGTCAGTCAGTCTGTGCGTATGTGCGTTGGTCAGGCGTGCGTAAAAGCGAGAGCGTGCGGCGCTTGCACGCACACTAGCACGCGTGTGCTCCTCTAAGTGCGTTCATATGTTTGTGCGTTTGTGTGTGCCTGCGTTCGCGCGCGCATATGTGAGCGTCTGTGCGTGAGTTATGATCGATGTAATGACAATTTGAAGACCTCTTATTTGGTTTTCCGTTTCATTTTACACGCAGGAGCTAATCATGCAGTTCTATATCCAGAACAAACTGTTGTAAACACACACGAATTAAGCTGCTAACAACAGAGAGTAGCTTAACACACACGCACATGCACATGCACGTCCACACTTCTGTGACTATATTTCATTTAAAAATATTTCATATATTTGGGCGCGATTGGCAGTCGTCCCAGCTCAAATCGCTGCTAGCTGTTACAGTCAAAATTTCACAATGGTGGAGTCACCAATTCACACAGTCTGCTCCGCTGCAAATCGCAATAGCCATATAGGCCTACCCCTCCGGCGATTACAGTTGCCTCAGATTCCCATTGCGCATCATCATCATCATCATCATCATCATCATCTCTCTCTCTCTCTCTCTCTCTCTCTCTCTCACACACACACACACACACACACACACACACACACACACACACACACACACACACACGCACACGCGTATAAGAAATCACGCACGCACGCGCGCATACAGGCACAGAGACACGCATACGTGTATCTTCTTCTGAGGCTGAGCTCAACGAAGAACCACTGGGGCGCCGCTCTGCAGGATTACACATGACACCTCTGCTGGTTGTGTGTGCCACAGCTTGGGTCTGTGCAAATGGTTTCCCTGTACATGCCACAGTGTTGTTAGTCCATCGAGTTTTTTTTTTTTTTTATACTCCCAGTTCTTATAGAACAAGGAGTACTTTACAATGGGAACGAAGAAATGCTGTCTGTGTGTCTGTGTGTGGTCAAAATGTGTTCCACTCGCTCCAGACAAAACTTCTGGGCTGATCTTTCTGAAAATTTGTAGGTATGTTCATTATGGGTCACGGATGTTTTATTTTACCAGAATAGCCTTTACTAACGGCTATAAATGATAATTTTAAAAAAAATCAAGTCCGATAAGGGGAATAACCACCGTACTGTCGAGTTTTGTTTTTTCTTCCACTAACTGGAAATTGTCTCCCCTCTTTGTCACTGTACTGGGAGCACGTTTAAATGCTTTGCATCTTGTTTTCTCTTGTCTTCTCCCCCGTCGCCCTTCCTCACCAGTTCCCTGAAGAACTGTTCCAGCGAGGATATTGGATCTTGTTCCATGGTTGTACCAAGGTAACTGATGTCAACAGATCACATCAGCGTTCCGAGGTGCTGTTTGATGGTCTAATGCTGTTTTTCTCATTAGCTATATGATCAGTCTATCTCATCTTAGTGTCTTGCGCGAACATCTCATTTCATACGATCAGTCTATCTGACTTTTTTTTTTTCTTTAGTGTCATCTTTAAAGTCTTGCGTTAACACATCTTATTTCATATTATCAGTCTGTCTGAATTTTAGTGTCTTGTGTCAGCATCTCGTTTCCACGACTTGGATTCTTCTTTCCCGATCTCTCTCTCTCTCTCTCTCTGGGTATTGATGTGTGTGTGTTGGAGGGTGGGGAGTGGGGTTATTGGTGTGTGTGTGTGTGTGTGTGTGTGTGTGTGTGTGTGTGTGTGTGTGTGTGTGTGTGTGTGTGTGTGTGTGTGTGAATCAATTGTAATGTGCTTTTGGCAGTAATTTTTTGTTAAAATGATACCACTTCTTGGCGTGAGATAGCTTCAGACAGGCTTCTGATCTGCGTCACCGATGGGAGTCGTGGTATCACTGCTTTGCCTGTCGCAGGCCTACATAACCAAAGAAAAATTAGGCCTCTATATCTAAATTGCTGCGGGCCTTTAAATCTGTAAACTCTTAAACCGAATTCAAAGTGAAACTTTTTCTAATTGATAAAATAAAGCTGCTGCAAACCATAGTCTTCAAAACGTTGCACTTCGTTGAGTAATTTCAGTAATTCACGAGCGTGTCCTGCAAGCATTAAAGATGGATTGTCGTTCTTGAAAAATCGCCAATCCGTGATCCTTTTTAGTAAGTCCATCGCCATTGACCAGACATTAATCATCGCGAATAGGACTACAAGTTGGTAGCTGAACAGTCTGTAGAGATGATAACAACATAAGACTTACTTCTCGGTGATTAAATGGTGTGAAGTACTTGCTATACGATGAATACAAGCATTTGATGTGTGCAGCAAGCAGGCTGAGAGTGAAAGGTTCCGACAACATGCCTTGACCTTCAGGCCACAATCCCTCTTTCTACCAAGTGTCGGTCAAACCGCTCAGTAATTTCTCTGTCAGTGCTGAATAGATCCCGGCTTTGGCCTTTGATTAAAGATCTCCACCACGATGCAGGTCACACTTTGATGGGCTTTCTTTCTGCCAAGTCCGGTGAAAATCATAATTTTGCACAATTTTGTTGAAAAACAGACAAACTTACCAACAAATAAACCGAAGGACCCTTGTCAAAACAGAACCCTACCGGCAGAGGAAACTGTCCTAATGTTTTCTTCCATACAAACTTCCATAGGCCTGTGCTTGCTGTTGAGACGTGCAGCAAACAATGGGGGAGAGAGAGAGAGAGAGAGAGAGAGGGGGGAGAGAGAGAGAGAGAGAGAGAGAGAGAAAACTGAAGTATGCTTGAAGACTTCTCTTCATATTTTAATGTCAAAATGTTGTTGCTCTGACACCATGATTAAAATTCATGCTGATGCAAGTTTCTTTCTTTCTTTCTTTCTTTTTTTTTTTAATTTTTTTTTTTAAACGGTGAAAACAATATGCAATGTACTACAATGGTCCGGAATGGCTCAGCGGTAGAGCGCCGGACTCGTAATCTTGAGGTGGTGGGTTCGAATCTCCGCCGGGCCGTTTCGGTACAGGGGGATTTTTCCCACGGAGTTAACATTGGTTCTGATTCCATTTCCCGTACAGTCCTTCGAATGAGACTATAAACCGAGGTTCCGTGTGATAACGCACGCATGACATCTTGCACACACGTAAAATTCCATCACCAACTTTCGGAAGAGAAGGCCAGTTTGGCCGTTGATATGGATGACACGTTACACATAGCATGCACCTTCCCCGAAGCTGGAGTATGGCTGCCTTAATGGCAGGATAAAAAAAAAAAAACGGTCATACACTCAAAACTCCACCCTCAGAAGCATGAATGGTGGAAAGTGACGGGTATCTATCAATCTGTCTGTCTGTCTGTCTGTCTGTCTATCTTTCTACCTATCGGTCATTCTAATCTATCTGTTTGCCCATTTGTCTATCTACTTGTCTGTCTGTCTATCTGTTGGCCTGCTTGTCTGTCTATCTATATGTCTGTCTGTCCATTTCCTCTCTTTCTATGAAACTGGTCAGAAGGCAGCACTCATGGTGCTATGGATTGTGATGCTTTTTTGCCCATCCCTACCATTACAATTTAAAGAATATAGCGTCCTTGTTACTAAACAGGTAATTGTTATGTTGCTTATAGTCCGGCCGACCGCAAAGGGCCAAATCAGGCGTAAAAGTTAACTCACAAGTCATTATAATACCCCCCCCCCCCCCCCCCTAAAAAAAAAAAAAAAAAAAAATCTCATTCACAACACTCTTTAAAACACACCTTCCGAAGTTAAACATCTTTCTTCTGTAAACTCTTAGATGAGATGAAAAATGTTAATCTCCCTCAGAAATTCAAAGATCACATCAGGTGGGACATCTCTGAACAAGGTTTTCATAGAGTCTGCTGTAAAGTGTTTATGTCTCACATCATTCAAGTCCCAACAATCTAAAAGAACATGTTTCACTGTGAGTGGTACATGATATGGAATGCACCACAGAGCTTCTTTTTCACCTGTTAAAAGATGAGGGTGTGTGTAAAACGAGTGGCCTGTATGCTAACAGCACAAAACTGTTTCTTCTTTACGGCTGCCTCGTGACCATGGTAAAGACTCACGATTGAACGGATTTCAAATAGTTTGTTATTTTGCGAGTCCCATTCCTCTTGCCAGAACTATTGTACATAAGCCTGGGTTTGGAGGTTCAGATCAGTGTGAGGGATAGACAATCTGCTCAGCTCTTTCCTTGTGGCACTCTTGGCAAGCATTTCAACCATTTCATTGAAAGATCACAGTAGATCAGTTTCAACACCATAGAAAGCTCTTGCACAGGAGAGAAGTATAAAAAGACACATTGTTCTCCGATCAAATCAAAACTTTTCTGAAATTTGATCAGCATTGGAACGTGTGCAAGCCGGGAAGGAGAGAAAGGAAATTCTTAAGAATACATCTGTAATCAACGCCTAGACCAGGGTGGATGAAAGAAAGGAAATCCTTTAGAAAACACTCGACATCTGTGTGCTGAGTCTCTTCGAAAGCATCTCCTGTCTCCTATCTCTTCTGATTCGTACACGGTCGAATGCTGACATGTCAAAAAGCCAATTCAGGAGTGATGATAAGTGAGCTTATTTTCACATAATCAGCATACACATAAGTATACAGATGGCCATAAAGTGCAAGCTAAAACCAACAACACACACACACACACACACACACACACACACACACACACACACACACACACACACACACACAAAGTGGTCCTCCTAATCAGAATCATGAAGGAACTTCAACTCGCATGTACCAATCTAATATAATTGTCAGTGGGTCGGAACCATGCGAGGGGAGAGGGGGGGCTAGGGGGGGGGGGGACCCTAGAGGACATCCCCCTCCCTGGAAATGTTGGGGGGGGGGGGGGGGGGGGGGGGGGGGGGGGGGGGGGGGGGGGGGGGGGGCAGACTAACTTCTCCCTCCTTTTCCAAATTTACGATACGCGCGCTCTTCACAATCCCCTCTTGCTAATTAGGATTTTGGAAAATGAGACCCCCCCCCCCCCCCCTCTCTCTCTCTCTGTGTTGCAGAGAGGGGAAGAAGAGGAACGTGGGGAAAGTGCTGGGTCCCTGAAAAGGGAGGAAGGGTGACCAGGGCCAAAAAGGGGTGAGGTGGGGTGGGGGGAGACAGTTCTCCCCAACTTTTTGTACAAGGGGAGGATTGGGGGTGGGGGATCCTCTTCCAGAATTCGGCCAATGCATCGAAAACACTTCGAAAGATTTTTCTCTTTGCAAGCTGGATGTGTCTGTGTGTCAGTGAGAATGCGTGTGAGTGCGTGCGTGCGTGTATGAGTGTGTGCGCGCATGTGCGTTCTAAAAGGGATTTGGCGGTCCTGCAAATGGCAAAACTGATTTCAGTTAGTGAGGGAAGGTGTGTGTGGGTGGGTGTGTGTTTCCGGACACTCAGGATTCCCCCTTCCCCCGCTCCCAATCATCTGTGATATTTTATTCTCATTATATATTTCCGTCGGTGGGGCTAAGGGGAAGGAGGGGAGTGAGAGTGAGGAGGAGTGCAGGCGCTACCAGCATAGACCCATGAGCTAGAACCCACGAAATGGGCGGAGACAGTAGCGTATTTGTTGTTTACACTGAAAGCCATGACGTCATGGTTTTCTGGGGCACAGGATAAAAAACACGACCCCATATGAAACCAGACTCAGGACAGCTCTTCGGATGGGGGAATCTGAAATTGGTATACCAGTTTAAGGACTAATACCTTCAGTTCACTCGAGTGAACTTGCTCTAGTTTCAATTTGGACTTCGGCTATGGCGTCTGCTACAGACAATATGCTTCAGATTTTGTGCACATTTTTGAGTGCTACAGTTATTGTGGCTTGTTTAGTTTTGAAAGTTCCGCAGATTTCCACAGTTGTGAAGCAAAGAAGTAGCAAAGGACTCAGTTTGAACAGTGTTCTGTTGGAGCTTTGGTCGTAAGTATGAACGTACCTACGGTACGTAGTTTTGTCGTGTATTGAAACTGATTTATCGCAAAGTGAGAGGAGATTGGCATAATACGTTGTCCGAGCCTCGAAGCCTGAATATGGATCTATGGGCGTGACAGAAGTCAGTATGCTGCCCATCGGCGGAGCGGAGAGGCATTGACCCACGTGCACGTGCACGCGTGCACACACACACGCACGCACGCACTTACACGCCCACTCACTGACACACAGACACACATCCAGCTTCACACAGACACACATCCAGCTTCAATCATTTCTATGCTCTGTTGTATGCTCATGAATGTGTGTGCATGCTAGGCAAACACACCTATTAACAAATGCATGCAGATATATATAGCTGATCAAATCAAAATGTGAAATTGGAATTTCTACTTACTACAGCTTTGCTTTATGTTGTACTGTTCTGCCGTATGGATGAGTTTTAATTAATGTTGCACTGTTGTGGTGTATGTATGAGTTTGCTTCATGTTGTGCTGTTGTGGTGTATGTATGAGTTTGCTTCGCGTTGTGCTGTTGTGGTGTATGTATGAGTTGCTTTCGCGTTGTGTTGTTGTGTGGTGTATGTATGAGTTTGCTTCGCGTTGCGCGCTGTTCTGCTGTATGTATGAGTTTATTTATGTTGCGCTGTTGTGGTGTATGTATGAGTTTGCTTAATGTTGCACTGTTCTGCTGTATGTATGAGTTTGCTTCATGTTGCGCTGTTGTGGTGTATGTATGAGTTTGCTTCATGTTGCGCTGTTCTGCCGTATGTAAGAGTTTGCTTCATGTTGCGCTGTTCTGGTGTATGTATGAGTTTGCTTTGTGTTGCACTGTTCTCTGGTGTATGTATGAGTTTGCTTCATGTTGCGCTGTTGTGGCTATGTATGAGAGAGTTTGCTTTGTGTTGCACTGTTGTGGTGTATGTATGAGTTTGCTTCATGTTGCGCTGTTGTGGTGTATGTATGAGTTTGCTTCATGTTACACTGTTCTGGTGTATGTATGAGTTTGCTTAAAGTTGCACTGTTCTGGTGTATGTATGAGTTTGCTTTGTGTTGCACTGTTCTGGTGTATGTATGAGTTTGATTAATGTTGCACGGATCTGCCATTGATGTGTGTTCACTCTATGTGCTTGAAATAAGCTGACTGTCATTGTGTGCTGATCCGTTTCAGATCTGCAGCACAGTGCTGACGTATCACTGTACCATGGGTTACAACCTGTCCTCTTGCTGACCGGTGTTGTATGCTGACTAATTTCAGATGCAGCACAATGCTGACACACCACTGTGCTGACTGGTTCAGACACAATGCAATGCTGACACCACTGCGCTGACTGGTTTCAGATGCAATGCAATGCTGACACACCACTATGCCGACTGGTTTCAGATACAATGCAATGCTGACACACCACTATGCCGACTGGTTTCAGATACAGCACAATGCTGACACACCACTATGCCGACTGGTTTCCGATACAGCACAATGCTGACACACCACTATGCCGACTGGTTTCAGATACAGCACAATGCTGACACACGACTGTGCCGACTGGTTTCAGATACAGCACAATGCTGACAGACCACTGTGCCGACTGGTTCCGATACAGCACAATGCTGACAGACCACTGTGCCGACTGGTTTCAGATACAGCACAATGCTGACAGACCACTGTGCCGACTGGTTTCAGATACAGCACAATGCTGACAGACCACTGTGCCGACTGGTTTCCGATACAGCACAATGCTGACAGACCACTGTGCCGACTGGTTTCAGATACAGCACAATGCTGACAGACCACTGTGCCGACTGGTTTCCGATACAGCACAATGCTGACACACGACTGTGCCGACTGGTTTCAGATACAGCACAATGCTGACACACGACTGTGCCGACTGGTTTCCGATACACAGCACAATGCTGACACACGACTGTGCCGACTGGTTTCCGATACAGCACAATGCTGACACACACGACTGTGCCGACTGGTTTCAGATACAGCACAATGCTGACACACGACTGTGCCGACTGGTTTCCGATACAGCACAATGCTGACACACCACTGTGCCGACTGGTTTCCGATACAGCACAATGCTGACACACGACTGTGCCGACTGGTTTCAGATACAGCACAATGCTGACACACGACTGTGCCGACTGGTTTCAGATACAGCACAATGCTGACACACGACTGTGCCGACTGGTTTCCGATACAGCACAATGCTGACACACGACTGTGCCGACTGGTTTCCGATACAGCACAATGCTGACACACCGACTGTGCCGACTGGTTTCCGATACAGCACAATGCTGACACACGACTGTGCCGACTGGTTTCAGATACAGCACAATGCTGACACACGACTGTGCCGACTGGTTTCCGACACAGCACAATGCTGACAGACCACTGTGCCGACTGGTTTCAGATACAGCACAATGCTGACATACCACTGTGCCGACTGGTTTCAGATACAGCACAATGCTGACATACCACTGTGCCATGAGCTACCCCCTGTCCACCTATCTGGAGTATCTTTCCTTGTCCCACAAGGTACAGTTCTTCCACTATCAACAGTGTATGGGCATGGACCATGTGTAGTGGTGGGAATGGGGCACTGGGGAGATTTTAGGGGCTCCTCTGTATCCCCACTGCTCCCCCAGCTTCATTACCAACAACAACAGGAAAAAAAAATCTGAAAGCATCTTTAAGAATGTGTTGAAGGACAGAAAAGTCAACAGCAAATACTACAGTATACAGGCTGTGTTAGGTAACCATACACTCCCACTGCATGTTTCCCACCTCTCACTGCTAGACAACCTCTTGTTGACTGTACACAAATGGTTACATGAGTAAAACTTCTCATAACACCCTCATACCGTCACAGCACACAGCTGGAAAAAAAAAAGATAAAAAAAAAGCAAAAATAGGTGAACACTTTCTCCAGAACAAGTTCACCTGCTCCTGATTTGAGTATCTGAGTTTCTAATTCTGTGCTAATTCAAGGAAAGAGGACAAGTACAGCACCTCTGTGTGTATGTGCAGGAACACATTTACACAAGTTTGCAAGACATGTGTATTACTCATGTACAGACACATGAATGCAGGTGTTTGCATAAACATGCAGAGGTGGAAAAACGAGTAAAATATTTATACACATGTGTCAAGTGATATTTGGATATATATAAACATCTATCTGTATCTGTCTGTCTGTCAATTAAGTGTCTGTAATATATCACGCGCACATGTGTGTTTGTGTGTGTGTGTGTGTGTGTGTGTGTGTGTGTGTGTGTGTGTGTGAGAGAGAGAGAGAGAGAGAGAGAGAGAGAGAGAGAGAGAGTTTGCACAGGAAAAGAAACCAGATGGGTTTACCAGTTCTTGTAACTGTTTTGCTGTCGGACAACATTTTAATTGGGTCCATACCAATTTCAGGCAACACAAGGGAAACAACTGAGTTAATGTGCAAAGTTTTGCCTGCCTCCTTTTTCAATTTTTCCTGTGGCCACACACCACAATTAGGATGTTGCACTGAATCACTGCATAATCCATTTAAGCATTTTGCCATAAGTTTTAGCCAGTATTTAACATAAACTGATAGTTGATCAAAAGAACAACTCCCCACCTTTTATTTCCTTATTTTTGGGGGATTGCCACTGGTGACCTCTCACACAATCTTAAATACATGACCTTTCCTTTAGCTGACGTTACATATCAGGCCTTTTCGCTCACCCTTGACCCAATCTTTACACCAGCTATTTCCTCACCAATTATTCCCATACCTTTCATTTTAATCTGTCAGCTTGGAACCACGTGGCTTGTACCTTGATGGCCATATGAAAGAAAATGAGGGGAATCAATTTTCAGACACAATAAAAATCTCAAAACAGTCTAATTGCACCTTGACGCTTTAATCTATTATGTGCACCTTGACGCTTTAGTCACCTTGACGCTGTTATCATATCCCAGCTGACCTCGAAGGCCACATCAGAGTTGCAAGCAAGCTGAAAATAGAGTTGTATACAAGTTAAAATGCCAGGGCTAAAAATCAAAGCTATGTCAAATGCTGAAACTAAGATGAAGTATATTGTCAGGAAGATCAATCAAAGAATACAGAAATCACATCGGGTGGAACATCCTGGAACAAGATCTTTAAATATTCTGTCATACACTAGCCTTGGTTACACACATTCCAACACCCACATGTTCAAGACTGAGAAGGTTGTCACATGGCACGCACTGTGCAGTCCCCTCACTCTCTTAATGATGGGAATTGATAAGGTAATTGTGATTAGCATGTGGTCTGTACATCACTGATTCTAGAGACAGATGGAAAGAATTCCTTTACGTCTGGACAGATCTGGAAAAAAAGTAAAACTGTCAGTTTGTGAGTTCCATTTCTCTTGCCAGAGGTTTTCAGTGCATGTTTGAGTTTAGGCTCAAGGTCTGTAAAGGGAATGGACATCTTTTGACAGACTGTTGCTTGTGGCGTGATTCTTTTTCAGCCTGTGTGTGTGAGACTCCATTGTTCAATTTGAAAGTTAAAAAAAACTTTTCATGGCATGACTTTTACCAGACGGTTTTAGGTGAGGTTTAAGTATTAAGTATACATTACATGTATTCTGGGATAATGTGAGTGTTTTACATGTGCTTTTAGGCAGTCAGTTTGAAGTCAAATAATTAAAGGAGGTAAAAAGGAATAGAGGGAGAAAGGTGAACATGAAACTAACAGAAATAAGGAGCTGAATTATTTAGCTGGGCTGTTGCCTAATCTGAAGGGGTGTCATTGAATTGCAGTTTTCATCAGTCTTAAGACAAACTCATGACAGAAATACAAAATGAGCAATGACCAAAGAGATGCAATGCAACAGTACAATAAATAGCTCATGTACAACTAGGTATCAATTCAAAATCTATTAAGTGTTTGTTATTGAAAGTTTTAGCAGCTAGTGTACATCAGCACTTCGGTTCATCAGAATTCATCTTTTGAATGTCAGATACAAATACAGAGAAATATCTTTTAAAATCTGTTGCTGTTTTGTCTTTTGTTTTTTGACAATTGCTTGCCATAGAACATTTAAATAATGCATTGCAAAAGAGAGAGAGAGAGAGAGAGAGAGAGAGAGGAGAGAGAGAGAGAGAGAGAGAGAGGATTTTTAAAGATAATTGTACACTCTGTTGCAGATTTGGTTCTACTGGTACTTATTCTTCATTCTAGGGGAAGCCTGACTCCAAAAACTGTACCATTGTTTGCTCTGTATCCTTTATTAGTGGGAAAAAACAGCATATGGTTAATTTATTGATTGCTGTTGTTCTTGGAAGTAAAGGTGTGTGTGTGTGTGTGTGTGTGTGTGTGTGTGTGTGTGTGTGTGTGTTCAGTGTTCATGTGTGCATGTGCACACATGCATGCTTCATTCACTCCTACGCATTCCCACAAACAATAAAAGGCGCATGCACACAATGCACCATTAACACTTGCATGACACATGCATACACGCATGCATACATGCCCACATACAAAGCACATACATGTGCATACATACATATGTGCACATATGCCACACCCGCAAATCACACACACACACATGCACAAACACTTCTTAACACACACACACATGTGCATGCACACACACGCACACACAGACTATGCGCACGCATGCCACACTTCAACACACATGCACTTAGTGCACACATACATGCACTGAAATGTGTGTATATGCTACACACAATGCAAATCACACACACACACAGATGTGCAGCACACACAACACAGTGGCCCCATGCCCACACATGAACATATGTGTGTACACACACTGCAACACATATGCAATGATAAGAACGGCACACTACCACCTGTTAGGTAGGCACTCAAGTTCTTGATGCACGTGTTGGGTTAATGTCGCACAGACATCTTAAACAAGACCCTCTTAAACAACATCTTGTTACGCATACATTCATTATTAAAATAATGCACATGTCACACACACAACTTACAATGTGCTGCAGCACACACATGCAGTGATGCCCCTTGATGAAACTGAAACTATGTGTACATATGTGTGTGCATTCAGGATTTAGCATTGTTAAACAAAAAACAAGGCTAGATGATGTCCAAGGTTAGGATCGTACTTTGCATTGTTTGACATATTGTAGTCAGTCATGTTTTAAATTGTAGCAGTCTGACACACAATGACTTGTAATGCATTGATTGTGTCTGTCAGTCTTAAACAAGACACACAATGCTTTGCATTGATTGTGTCTGTCAGCCTTAAACAAGACACTTGACTGTGCATTGATTGTGTCTGTCAGCCTTAAACAAGACACACACAATGACTTTGCATTGATTGTGACTGTCAGCCTTAAACAAGACACATAATGATTTGACTGCATTGATGGAGTCTGTCGGCCTCAAGTAGGGCACATTATAATCTTGCATGGATTTTGTCTGTGTTCATGTCTGCCCAAGGCAAGAAACGTGATCTCATGTGGATTTAGTCCGTGTGAAGGTCAGCTGTTAGCAGCACACATTATGATTTTGCATGGATTTTGTCTGTGTGTTTATGTTGTGTCCGTGTGTTTGTCAGCTTTAAGGAGGATACATGATGATCTTACATGGAATATGTCTGTGTATATGTTGTCAGCTTTAAGGAGGATACATAGTGATCTTACATGGATAATGTCTGTGTATATGTTGTCTGCTTTAAGGAGGACACATCATGATCTGAAATCAGCTGTGTGCATGTCAGCCCCCCAAAAACACGTTGTGACCGTAATGACTGTATTCCTGTGTAGGCTACACGTTGTGACCGTACATGACTGTATTCCTGTGTAGGCTACACGTTGTTTTACTGTACATGACTGTATTCCTGTGGCTACACGTTGTGACCGTACATGACTGTATTCCTGTGTAGGCTACACGTTGTGACCGTACATGACTGTATTCCTGTGCTGGCTACACATTGTGACTGTACATGACTGTATTCCTGTGTAGGCTACACGTTGTGACCGTACATGACTGTATTCCTGTGTAGGCTACACATTGTGACCGTACATGACTGTATTCCTGTGTAGGCTACACATTGTGACCGTACATGATTGTATTCCTGTGTAGGCTACACGTTGTGACCGTGCATGACTGTATTCCTGTGTAGACTGTGCCCTCATTAGGATGCATAGTGTGTCCGACAGTGCTGACCTATCCTTGACATGCCATTTGCTAGCTATGCCATGGCGTGTTATTCACTGGCTTTTCGACTGGTTCCTGATGCTGTGCTGACGGCTTGCATTGTAAGCATTCATTGGATCTGTCCGTGGTAGTGGGGTACCCCAGCTGACAGTGGGCAGTGGGAGGGGGAGAGTCACACGCCGTTCAGGTCCTCACAGACACAGGCTGGGCCACTGAATGTTTCTCATGGAGTGTGAGGATGGCAGGCGTGGCTGTTAAGTTTTCCATCACCTGGCCACATTCTGTCTTCAGTGGAGTCGGTTTCTTTTCAGGAGATGACATGGACCTGAAGCTGTAGCTGATGTCAGACAGTGATAAGGCTTTAGGTCCAACAACGATGGTGCCTTTTGTGTGCATTGCTCATGACTCTGCCCTGGACCATTCTTTTGCTAATTCTTATACACTGCGATTGACCCACACATTTTGCCTTAATTTTCTTTTGCCTTGGCCCCCCCCCCCCCCTCCCCCCCCCTCTTCTGCATCGCTTCTCCTCCCATTTATCTACCCCACCACCCTTTCACCCCAGTCTATCTCCATGTGCACACATATTCACGTGCATAGAGAGGTGGTGAGAGATTCATCTGTTTTTCTAAAGGATGTATGGTAAATAGACATGACAATGAGGAAACAAAATCTGTGCAGCGGCCTGGGGCACCTGCATGTACTCAATGCTAACTGCTAGTAAGATCTTGACTGGAGATTTACAGTTATGACTTTTGGAGTTTATGGACTTATCATTACCTTTGTTACCCTTTGCTGGATATGTGTGTGTGTGTGTGTGTGTGTGTGTGTGTGTGTGTGTGTGTGTGGGCATGTTTGCAAACGTGCGTGTGTGCATGCGTTACTACTCTGATTGATCAATCAGAAAGGATATAAGATGACTGTATTTGGATTGTGGTTATTGCTACACATGGTCAATGATTCCTTTTTTGTATCTTTTTGTATCGCTGAGAAATTTATGCACACAATTTCTCTCCCTCTCTCTTTCATTCCTTTTCCCTCCTGCGCACACAGACGCATGCACACAGTTTGCCAGCCTGACTGTACACACAATACAAAGTGAATGAAGCAGATGTTACTGTATTATAGCTGCTTGTTTCTATGAAATCGGATTTCCAGTATGTACTTTCCAGTTTACTTTCTTAGATCTTAAAAGGATAAAACTTCAGAGAGTGGTTTCCACTATGTCACAATGCATGGCAATTATTTCCAGGATTTTGTCAGATTCCATGTTCTCAGAAAGAAAGTTTGGCTCGTTACCAAGATTCTAGACCATTGTTGAGGAGCAGAGTGATAATTCCCACACATGGTTGTAATTCCCACATGGTTGTGATGGTTGGTGAGCAGAGTGATAATTCCCACATGGTTGTAATTCCCACATGGTTGTGACGGTTGGTGAGCAGAGTGCAGTGACGCCAGTGTCCATGACCAGCAAGCTTCTGCAGATAGTGGCCATGGTGCGTTCCCAAGATGCGGGCATGGTCAGCGCCACCACCTGGTCCATGGCCACCTACAGCACCCTGGGTAGGTTACCTCTGCTGGCCTCGGGAGTGTGCATTTTGATCCTCCGCACTGATATGGATTGGCAGTCACTGTGCTTGATTCTGTTTTGAAGCAACAAAAATATAAAGAATGTGATGTTAATGATCAAAAATGGATTGTGAGGTTAATGATCAGAGTAGGAATTTTTGCCCCCTATTGATCCCACAGCCTTAATGGTTGACCAGAGAAAGATGCAAATTGCATACTGTGTAGTGGTAAGTACCTTTTAACCCCTTGCCAGACTGCTACTGTATTACCAGGAAATGCTGTCACCAGGTAGTGACTTGGTCTGAGGCAGAAGTAGTCGGTCATTGAATTTATGGTTAAGGGTAACAGAACTTGCTCACTCTAAAATGACGGAGTCTGAAAATAGTCTACATTAACTGTGTCTGACCTACCAAAGATTTGATGCTTATGATTTCTTTTGCTTGTTAATTAGAAATCTCAGATCTACAATATTACCATGTCTTAAAAGCTATGTTTTAAATTGGGTTTCTTCTCTTGTGCACTCGAAAAGCACAAGAGAAATAAAAACTACTACGAAAGCAGTGATTCACCTACCACCAACAAAACACAACATGCTAAACACTTCAAGGACATGGATACCCTGGAAATATCCACTTTGACCCCTTGTGTGATCCTGTGCTTGAACTATGGAAAAGTAACTTTCTTAAACTGGCATGTACATTTGGGTATATTAGTTTGAGAGAGTTGCCATTGCCATATTTCAAGCAGAAGAGTGTTTGGGAGTTTTGGGTGCGTTTGAGTGGATAAATGTGGATAAAGCTAGCTTGAGGTAGTTGGTTTTCTGTACTGGAGCAGAAGAATACAGGAGGATAAATGTAGATATTGATAGCTTGAGAACATTGCTTTTATATACTTCAGGGAGAAGAGTGTGCAGGGATAAATGAGGATATTCCTAGTTTCTTAAGAAAAAGTGCTTTTCCATACTTCATGCAGAAGGCTACTCAGGATAAATATGGATATTTGCTTTTTCCATATTTCATGCAGAAGAGTATTGCTGAAACATGCAGATAAGAATGAGATTGTGACAGCAGACTCTTTTTGCAGTGATGTGTCACATATCTGTGACAGCAGACTCTATGTGCAGTGGTGTGTCACATGTCATGGATTGAATGACACGCCCAGTCCACACGCATCTCTTTCACATGCTTCGAGGGCACCTCGAGTGTTTTACAGGTGTGGCGGTGCCACCTGTATCACCGTCTGTCCTGATGGGAACTCTGCCAGTTGGTCAGCCTCTGTTTGCTTGATTCCCAGCTACCCTCCGCCTTTTCCCCTCCCCCCTCCCTGTATTGCGGTCCTCCTTACCTTCACTCCCCCCCCCCCCCCCCCTTACTCCAGTCCCACCTATTGTCTCTTTTCCCTCAGGATTATTTCCTGTCTGCTGCCCATGACTGCAGGGTCGTGAATGGTCCCTCTGCAACGGGTTTTTGAAGCTCTTCCAGAAAATTGTAATATATAATCTGAATCCCTGTGGATCAAATGTGTCAGTCTGTGGAATTGATAGATTTTGAAGCTTTGTTTTTTTTCTTTTTCTAGTTTAGTTTTTCTTAAGGGTAATTCGGTGCCAGCTTCATATTTCTTTTTTTTCAACTGGATGCTTTAAGTTAGATGTTTTAAAGTATCATCTTTTAGGCAATACTACACATTATGAAGCTGGTTTTTTTTCTGCTTTTTTTTTTGCATGAAAAAAAGTTTAAGTATAATTTTTGTTGTTCAGGAGGGGAGATGTAGGACTGGGGAGCAGGTCCACAGGTCAATCAGTGTGATCTTTTTAGTGTACATTACTTCCTAATCTCTTTTGCAACTCCGGACAGTGTGAAGAGTAATCATTGTTATATAGAGACATTGGACAAAACCCGCTTTTTCCCTTAGTTTTTCTTTTGATTGATTTTCTTAGAAGGTTAAGAAAGGCAAGAACAAGAAATCTAGTCAGGGGAAGAAAAGGCAGCATGTCATTTTGAGACAGTGTGATCTATGCAGGGAGACCACTCTGATGAGACAGCACATTGTATAATCCAGTTGGCTGGGTACACCTGGGTATGCTTTCTCTCCTCAGGCCCAGTCAGTTCTGTCTAATCATGTATGGAGTTAGGTCA
Source organism: Conus betulinus (assembly GCA_016801955.1). NCBI lineage: Eukaryota > Metazoa > Mollusca > Gastropoda > Neogastropoda > Conidae > Conus > Conus betulinus. Next base: position 697,532 of record JADBJO010000049.1, on the reverse strand, counting down.
ATCCCAGTGAGCCTCTGGGTCAGGGTTAATGAGACACTACACCTGTTTGTACAGTTGATAAGGGACTGACAGGCCAGAGGTGACTGGCAGTGTCAACAAAGGGAGTCTGTGTAATCATCAGAGCGTGGCTGTATGTGCGTATGTGTGTGTGTGTGTGTGTGTGTGTGTATGTGCCTGTGTGTGTGTGCAAGTGTGTGTGCCTGTGTGTATATATATATGTGTGTGTGTGTGTGTGTGTGTGTGTGACCAGAACATATTTTTTGAGGGGAGAGAGAGAAAAGGGGAAGGGGGGGGGGGGGGGGGGGGGGCATTTTTTTCTGCAGATCATGTGTGTGCACACACACACTCATCACACACATACACATATGCATGCAATGAGCAGAATTGGAATAATACCACCAAGGTTGATGATGAGACAGAAAAGGAAAATTCCACCTCTAACAGCTCTACAGATGCCTTTTTGCATGAATGATTGTTCTTTATTAGTATAATCATTTTTTTTTTTGTTTCTTTTTTTCAGTTTACAACACACCCTTTTTGTTGTGTATGTGGTTTGTGCAGTGCGGAGTATCACAACTTTGGTGCAGACAGGAGATATAGCGGTGCTGCTGAACTTTGCCACCAGTTTTCCCCTGAATGTCACTATGACTACCGTCATCCTGTACTACCGGCGGAAGAAACCCCAAGAAAGAATAACATGAAGCAGACTGGGCTGCCATCATCATCTGTTGCTGTTTGTCCACTAACTCGAGAGGCCAGGGTGAAGATGAAAGGACTGTCATTGTGGGCAGAAATTTGTCTGTGTTTGTGTGCTAGTGTCTGTGGTTAGAGGCCTAGCGCTGATTAACTTCACCTCTGGGATCTCGGTGCACAAGGAGTTTTTACGCAGTGTACCAAATACCTCAGCGTTTATTTAACACACTTCTTTTTTTGAAACTCTTTTTTTAAGATTGCTTTTGGATCATTTAGATTGTATTCCAGGGGAAAAATCATGTATAGTCATTTATATTGTCATTATGTGATGGGAATTTCTTTTTGATTGTTTTGAATGTAATAAAGAGTCGGATTCAGAATGTATATTGCTGTTTGAGCTACAAATTACATGTTTTTCCTGTTTATGTTGTTTCCATTATACACTGTTACACCATGACAAAATCAGATTATCATTGTGGGACTTTTCAGACTACCCAGACTTGTTGAGTATGCTATCTATCCCATGGAATGACTGGAGACATACTGGACTTGCCTCCATTTAAGGGATGCATTGAGAGCATTGCTCACATTTCCTGATGAAGGGGCGTCTCTAAAACACAGTCAAAGCCTGGCTATAACACAAAATGAAGTATAAAATACACATAGTTTCACCCCAAATGGAGCTCCATAGTACTGCTTCATTTCTATTGATGGGCATTAAAAATACGGGCTCAAATTTTATGGCCCTTCATGGCCTACGTTTGTAGAACACCAGTTTTGTTTCAACAGTTGTGCATGTATTCAAAGTTTGTGTCACGTCTTCAGTGTCTGCAAGTACTTTGGGGCTGTCATGGGTGAATGTGGCATCTACCATGGAAGGGAATGCTCGCTCATGCTGTCTCTGCAACTAAGAAGAGTTGACCTGCTGATTTTGGATTAGAAGAGGCACCACTGAACACTACCAAATTGATTAGCACTATCTCCTCAGGTGGGTTAACCTGGCCCTGTTCAGGAAGCTGGAAAGAGTGATGTGGGAATAATGCTGCAGACAGGGCACAGGAGATATGTGGGACAATAGAAAAACGAACATTCAGATTCAAGAGAATGGAATATTATTCAACTTTTCAATAACTTCTCCATGCCATTGGAAATGAAATGAGGCAGGGAACAGTAAACAACAAACAGTAAAGAACACCATGGTATTATGGACTGTGGTGTGTTTCTATTTGACGCCAGGAGCGCAGATACAACCAGCCGTGTCTCCCTGATGAGTTCCGACCCAGCGGACGAAAAACCTCGGAGCAGGCAATACAAATATATCTGCCTTTAAAAGGGATTGCGATGGTTCCCTTATGCAGCCAGTGAAGAGTTTTCATATCTGATATATTTTCTTAATTCCAAGTTCCCAGTTTTTACATCTTCAAACCCCCCCCCCCCCCCCCCCCCCCCCCCCCCCCCCCCCCCCCCCCCCCCTTAAGTCCAAAGTTTTGCCAAGTCATTACTATGAAGACAATTTAGTTGTTGGCCTGCGTTTGTTTTTTTCCCCCCCCCCTATTAGATTGTTCGTCTTTGCATTTGTCTGACTTTATTCAAGTTTAAAAGGCTGTGCCAGTCTTGAATAAAAAGTTACTCTGTGTTAGGTTTCCCTTATGGAGCAAAAACTTCCCCACTTGTTTACTGACTCTCCATGCCATATTTTTGCGTGGTTATCAAAAGAGCCATTTCAATGCCAACTGCAACTGATGAAATGGTTGCTCAAATTTTCTACACTGACATACATACACACTCTCTTAAAGAAAATTAAACAACAAAAAAAAAACCCCCAAGAATCTCTGCTGCTTGAAGGCCATGATTTCTGACCACAGCTCCATGATCTTCTGGTCCTGGAAAATTACTTAAAAAAAAATTCCATGATTTTCATTAAATGTAGGGATCCTGTGGATTGAAGGATCCTTCAGAATGGAATCTTGTGGATTGAAGAATGATCCTTCAGAATGGAATCTTGTGGATTGAAGAATGATCCTTCAGAATGGAATCTTGTGGATTGAAGAATGATCCTTCAGAATGGAATCTTGTGGACTGAAGAATGATCCTTCAGAATGGGATCTTGTGGACTGAAGAATGATCCTTCAGAATGGAAAGGTTGACCTAGCCATGCCCATATCAGAGATGTCTGTAGTTTAGCTACTACCTGTATGTGTTGATGTGTACATGTGTTTTTTCTAGCTCATATCTCTTTTTCACAATAGGAATCCCCCCCATACACACATTTTGACGGCTAGAACTAGAAGAAACCCTGTGTGGTCAGGTGGACTATACTTAAAAAAGAAAGTGAGATATCGTCCCCGATTGTGTGCAGATTTTCTACTGCTGCCTGTGTGCATATCCCAGTATTTTAGTACACATGAAGAGGGTGGGGTGGATGTATCTGGTCCACTTCCTCCAGATATCCTGGTCTATGCTGGGTATGTTCTTGTTTTCTTAATTTCCAAAACCCTACAGTGAAAAAGAGGGTTTATTTATACTGTGAACACCAGGTCTTCAGTGTGCATGTGCTTATGAAGGAGATCTCAGGCATCAACAGGCCTGTGGGCAGGCTGACCTGTTAGATGGAAATAAAACCAGCTCCACATTTATACCAGGCATCAACATAATACATCCCTGCAATCTTGAAATTACCGAGTCATTCACCACTTGGACGTCTCTCAACGATTCAATACTATCAGAAAATAACTTTGACCATGACCTAGGTTTGAGATAAAAATAAACAACAACAACACAGGTTCAGTAAACAGTTGTTTTAATTTCAACAGACAAATTTCGTTGGGTGAATACAGGTGTCATTACTAAGGACATACTGCTTGAGCCTAGTGGAGGAAGAGTTTGTTAAACTTGGATTATCTCTGCTAGGAGAACCCCCTCTCTCTCTGAACAGTTTTTTTTTTTTTTTTTTTTTTTTTTTTACTTTCTGGACCTGTTTCAGCAGCAGAACTGGTACTAATGCGAATTAAAAAAAAAAAATCCACAGGGAAAACAGATCATATTGCCTTGATTTGGATCCAAGGTGAAAAAAAAGTCAAAGACGGTTTGTGCTTTTTTTTTTTTTTTTTTTTTTTTTTTTTACTACAGGGACATACAGATGAAATACAAGTTCACTCCTTTCCTCTTGACAACCACTGCTGGCTATTTTTGAAAGAAACTGAAATAATCATTTTGACCAGGATCCTGTGTCAAGGAGTTAAAAAACAGACAGCTGTACATGTGACTTATACCTTTATGGGTAGACTGGTGAACGTTGAATTGAGAGAAACAGTCAACACTTTTGGCCTTGGGGAGACTGGTGAATGTTGAACTGAACTGATAGAAACAGTCAACACTTTTGGCCTTGGTCCTATTCCAGATTTACATTATTACCAGAGGTCTTTCCTTTACACTTTCCTTGGAGACAACTGGGCTGACCCCTATATTCACATGAATTCATAACATGAATGATTCTTCAAAAATCAGGATTATTAAGTTCTTTTGATCTGTGGTAAATTCTTCACTTGTTAAGGCAATTTGAGGGTTGTGGTGAAAGACTCACTCCAGGGGAGGGAAGGGGAAGGATGTGTACTCAACCAAGCTCAGCGATAGCTATCATTCGCACTCTGAGGGGTATCCTGTTACTGTGTTGTGCACCACTGAAGATACTCTGCAGAGTGACATGCTGGAAGTATGGCTTCAACCAACAGACTTCAGGATAAGGCTATGAGGAAACCAGAATGAGAGACATTGGGGTAATGCTGCAACACAGAAGATGGAAGGTGAAACGGAGAAAAACAAATCATTACTCAGTGATGAACTGGCTGCACCTGTTGAAGTATATACACATCTGCGCGCACACACACACACACATATGCTCCCAAACACACACCAAAACAATTACAAAATAAATGACTTCAGTTTTATATATATCAGTATATAACTGACTTAATCGGTGACAGATGATGAAACAAAAATATTTTACACATGCCAGTCTATATGGTTTTGAAATGAGGACATCAGACTGTGTTCAACATGTACAATCTATATATGAACATCCGCTGTTCCAGTAATGTTTTCATTATCTACAAAAGCACACCATATACTGATGTCCGAATCTGTAAGTGTGATAGTTGATAAAAGGTCAACAAAACAGAATCAATCTGAATTGTACACACTGACCGTTTGGTACAGACTTCAGTTCAACCAATCATGCAGTGTCCTCCAACAGAACAGAAATGATGGTTTTGCTAAATTAAGATAAAATATTCAGAGTGACTAATTCTTAAACAGACGAAGATTTAAATATTTCAATCTCAATTTTAAAAAATTTGTAAATCATTTTTATGGTTTTGCTAAATAAAGATAAAATATTCAGAGCGAACTAATTCTTAAACAGACAAAGATTTAAATATTTCAATCTCAATTTAAAAAAATTGTAATCATCTTTTTTGAAAAGCAGAAAAATATTACCTATAGAATTACACATTGCATTCTTAGGGAAACACTGTGGTCAGCGGGCTTGTTACAAAGTCGTATGTTTGTGTTTATTTCATGATCTTTTATTGCATACAGCCCAACACACTGCACAGGACCACATCAGGACTGAAACCACTTGAAAGCACTGTAAACACATACACCCAACTATGTCCAGTTACACACACACACACACTTGAAATCATGAGCTACACCAAGAAATGCCGAAGGCAGGTCAGAACTGCTTAGGTTCTCACCTGGATTTCACAGAAAGTGAACAGGTTCAGAACTCTAAGTGCACAGAACAAACAAACAGACATCTCCGAAAAGGAAGTTCCAAGCTCGCCTATATATCCTGTCCCTGACACGTACACAGCATGTGTTGGCATTTGAGCTAAGCGACTGGTGTCCTTGGCTGCAATCACTCAGAGTAACTGGTGTATAATAAACTCCTCATGGAAGCAACAGTTACCTTTCTTGTCATTTACTGTTCACTGTTCCCTACCTCATTTATGATCTCCATTCAACACCAGAGGAGGCTGTAATCATGTTAGTGCTTGAATCACACTGTACAATGTCTAGGTAGCGGCCTCTAAAGAATCTTGATAGGAGACTGAGGCTTTGATGCATAAACAGAGATCAGACTGTCAACACAGAAAGACAAAAGATGTCGGAAAGCAAAGATGGCAAGTAGACAGAGCCGGGAATTTCCAGAACAGAATTTACTTGGCACAGTTACTTCATGCTGGCCATAAATCAAAGCAAACGCTTGTTCCATATGTCATGCATCTATAACAATGCCACTTATAACAGACAAGCTTAGAATGAACATGACACAAATTTCATTCAGTTTTCAACCCTGTTTCTTACAAAAAGCAGTTTATGCTGTACCTTTACAAAAGCTACCTTTACAAAAATCAAAATGTCCTCCCGGTATCTCTGCAGTACATTTACACCCTGATTCCCTTCATGGTTTTCATCGTTTCTCACTGTTTTAAGCACTGCAAACAAAAATCACCAGGGGTAGCATGCTTTTGATTAGGGTCACGTCATCTGGAACAACCTCCCTTTTTCTGTCCACCATGTGCTGACTCCCCATCATTATTTTTGGCTGCACTTAAAACCCACTTTTCCCACAGCAGTATGATTAAATCACTGTGTGTGTGTGTGTGTGTGTGTGTGTGTGTGTGTGTGTGCGCGTGTGTGTGTGTGTGAAGCTTATGTCTGAATCAGAATCTAAACAACAAAGCTGATCACATTGAAAAATATTTGTGAGAGCACATCTAGAACCAGTACATCCAACTAAACATTTTACAAAAGCCACAAGGTAGCAAAACAATTGAATAATTTAGGCAAGAGACTATAGTTTATTAAAATAGACTATAGTTTATTAAAATAAACAGAAAATGTAGTATTGTGAAGCAGCTCTGAACAAGAAATGGAGAACTGGCATTCAACGACTTGGCCAGGTATGACGAAGAACCCAACAACTAATATATTAACGGACTTGACTTCATTTACTGCCATCCAAATTCAGCCAATTACAAAGATATACCAATAATAGTTTAAAAAAAAAAAACACACACACATACAAATTCCTTTCTGTTTACCCTAGAGCAGCTGCACTAAATGACACAAAATGTACATTTTACATCACAGCGCACTGAAGAGAACAAATGAGGCGAAACACTGAGATTCTTGTCATCAGTTTGTGCAGACATTTTAACCCACTCTGTGATACACATTTTTCACAAACCATCCCACAGTGAAGACAAAATAAGAACAATGTTAAAGAGAAAGAAAAAGAAAAAAAAAAAAGGATAAAAAAAAGAAACCCCCTAAAAATAACATCTTGCTCTGCACAGCTTCATCTATCATGTTTTACACCAGCCAGTGGAATGGTGCTTCCTCTCTGTGCACAATTTGAGGATCAAGCTGCCCAGCACTAAGAACAAGCACAACTGAACATTTCTCATCCTTACACTGGAACATTCCATCTGATCACCAACTACCTACATAGTTGGGGCCCCTGCCAAGCAGCCTTTTAGCACCATTATCACCATAATCACTTTTCTTCTTGATTATGTTTCTGTGAACTTGCATTCTTTTTCATTAAGCATGGATATGGCTGTGTTAATCCTATCATTTTGTTTTTCATTAAGCATGGATATAGCTGTGTTAATCCTATCATTTTGTTTTCCATGAAGCATGGATATAGCCGTGTTAATCCTATCATTTTGTTTTTCATTAAGCATGGATATGACGTGTTAATCCTATCATTTTGTTTTTCAATAAGCATGGATATGGCCATGTTAATCCTATCATTTTGTTTTTTTCAATAAGTATGGATATGACCGTGTTAATCCTATCATTTTGTTTTTAAACATAAGCATGGATATGGCCGTGTTAATCCTATCATTTTGTTTTTCATTAAGCATGGATATGGCCATGTTATTCCGATCATTTTTTTTCAATAAGCATGGATATGGCTGTGTTAATCCTATCATTTGTTTTTTTTCAATAAGCATGGATATGGCCATGTTAATCCTATCATTTTTTTTTCATAAGCATGGATATGGCCGTGCTAATCCTATTATTTTGTTTTTCATTAAGCATGGATATGGCCATGTTAATCCTATCATTTTTTTTTTTCAATAAGCATGGATATGGCTGTGTTAATCCTATCATTTTTTTTTTCAATAAGCATGGATATGGCCATGTTAATCCTATCATTTTTTTTTTTCAAAGCTAGTGCAAGTCAAAGGTACCACGCTTACATAATCCACCAAATGTGAGCATGAATAACATGATCTTAAACATTTTCATTTGATCTGTATTTTCAACACATGATGACCTTAGAGATTTGAACAAGCAGGCAACGCTTTGAATGTAGATCTTATCAGACCCTTGGAATGAAAGTCTGTGCACTAGCCTGTGGGCCATGCAGAGGACTTCAATAAAACAAACTAAAACATGATGAATTCTTAGGCACATCAGACAATCCAACTGAACAGATATCACAGCAATGGACTAATGAATGTCTGTATGGCACACGCCCATGGTCTCCATCCTATATCCTCCCAATTTGTTGCTCATTTTTGATACCTTTAAGGAATGAAACCTGGCCAGGTGCAGAGACAGGCTCTGGGGAACTGTATGGGGGCCCTGTGACAGATGGTCAAACTGTAGATCACTCCGTCTGTATAACATGGCCAGGAACAAAGAACAAGACTATCCAGATGAAAAAAAGACAAGCCAAAGAGTAGATCTAAAAAATCCATGTCATAAAAAGGCTCGCTCTTATGCCCTGTAATAAAAAAAACATGGGGAGAATAGTTTGTTTAAAAAGCATCAGGCTTGGATAGCAGGAAGACAGAAACAAAAGTTTGTGGACAAACAGACTAAATAGAAAAAGAAGTGGCAGTTCAAACTGACTGTATCTAAATACAGGGCAATGTTGAAAAATCATTTTCATCCAATCACAGCTTTCGATACAACAAAGGCTTTAGCCACGAAACATTATTTGTTGCAACATACAGACATTTCAGTATAACCAGCAGGCATTTGGATCAACTTACATCAACAGACTTTTAGTATAACCAACTTCAGTACAACACTTTTGGCATTATCAACCTCAGTACAAAACAGTTTTGGAAATACAGATTTAAGTATAAAAGACTTCTGAGATAACCAACTTCATTACAACAGGCTTTTGATATAAATGACTCAGAACAACAGGTGTTTGGTATAAATGACTTCAGAACAACAGACTTTTGATATAAATGACTAGAACAAAAGGCTTTTGGTATAACTAACCTCATTATGACAGGGTTTTGGTATAATACACATTCATACAACCCACTTTGACTGAACAGAAAAGACATACATAGATTCTATAAGCATAAAACATTATGACTGACAATGTGAATGCCACATGGGGTATGCCACATTGTGACAAGAAGTCTGAATGTAACAGTTCTGAGAACATAATGCAAGGAATAAACTACTGGGCAGCAAAATTGTACTGACTGAATTTACTGCTTACACCATGATTCAGTACCTGTCAAATATGATTGGTTTTGTTCAAATACCTGTATACCCACATATATGCAATCTTTCTCTCAGAAATGTATTTTTTCAACACACTCTCCTTTTCTCCAAGTTAAACATATATGCAACTCAGTGCCTAATTCAACTGTGAAAGAAATTTGCTTATCACCTCTTCCAATAAGTTTTGAAAAAAAAAAATTACATAGGGAATGGAAAACTATCACATTTGGAAATCCTCCAGAAGCAGTAAATATAATCATTTAAATGTCAACATAAATTTGTTCAGCACAAATGCAAAGATTCTGCAGTGGTACAAAATTTCAACCAACAGAAATGTAAAAGTTCAAGAAAAGTAAAATGGAATGATCAATTCATAAAAAGCTAGATGTTAGCGGAAACCAGTTAACTCCTTTGCTAAAGAATATCACACTAATCAGTATACTTGATAACAAACTATCTGAAATGTTTAAGATAACTTATACATGTAATGCTGGGTGTCAAAGTGGAAGAACCATAATCATCACACATCATTACATCAGCTTCACAACATTTTTTTTAATGTTGAGTTTTGGAAACAAGAAGAATATATTGCACAGTTCGGAAACAGACACAAATCTATTGCACAGTTTGGAAACAGAAAAAGATCTATTGCACAGTTTTTGGACAAGATCTAAATCTGTCACACATTTAAAAAGGCTTGACATTAGTTAGTGTACACTATGAATGTGTGTGTGTGTGTGTGTGTGTGTGTGTGTGTGTGTATGCAATTGCATCTTCAAATATATCACCTGTATGTATGTTTGTATACAAATACATGTATAAATGTCTGCGCCTCTCTGTGTTGGTGCATGCATTATTGTATGCATCCTTGCTTAACTCTTGACAAGCACGCATCCGCCAGCACCTGACCGGAAATCACACAGCCAAAAGGCTGAGCACCTGCCAACGCCCGGTAAAACCCGTGGCAACAATGGGCGCTGCCGTGTTTCTCAAGTGCATACGAAGAGGGCTTAATAACTTTCAACTTTTTATCAGGAAAGACAAGAAAAACATGCATGCTTGTGAGATGTGATGCTGAAGAAATAGATCAAAACATGTCTTCCATTAAAAATAACAAAAGAGAGGAACTACAACTCCCAACTTCACAACACACACACACACATGCATACACACACATCTCCACAAAAACAAACCCGACATAAAACACAGCAGAGTATTACCATCTACCAACTCCATTACAGAGTCTATTGCTATAATTCTTACCAGCTATGGATTTGATCTGGAGGTCTTTTCAGCCACCAAAAAAAAAAGAAGAAAAGTAAGGGTCGGATTTGGTACTTGAAAGTAAGTCAATGACAGGATGAAATCCAAAGAGCAGTCAGCTTTGTACAAGTTCTTTTGATTCATTTTTGCATGTGATATTGGTAACAAGTGCTCATCTTCTGCTCTTAAATGGTGAAAGGATTTCTGACACTTGGCACTGTGTGTATGTGTGTGTGCATGCAGTGTGTGAGAAGACAGAGACAGAGACTGAAACAAAGACAGAAACTGAAAGAGAGCTGCAGAAAGAGAGTTAGTTCAAGCTAACAAGCATACAGACTACTTGCATACACACTTATCATGGGTCAGAGAAGTTATGGGGAAGCCCGTTTCTTTCAGGGCAACATCTTCTATGAACACAGAAACAATGTTACTATGAATTAGTAATCACAGACTATTTATTACACATTGATCAAAACGTAGAAATGCTGCTCAGAAGGGAAACTGAGGCAAAGGTTAAGGCTCAGGGAAACAAACGATGATAACAAGGCAGAGGGGGACACAAACGCATACCAGAGGCAGCAGGACACGAACACACACACAGAGGCAGTGTGACATACACATACAAGAACACACACATACACAGAGAGCGGTGTCTCATACACACACACACACACATAAGACACAAACACACATATATATTTCACCTGATAGTACCACAAACACACATACCTCATATCTACCAAGATCTACAAAAATAAATGCCAGAAACAAATAATTACAATCTTACACATGATAAACATTTACAGATGTTCAAACATATACCTGCTGTACAATAAAGCAACTAGATATAAAACCTGATTCTAAAATACTGTCATCTGATGTTGAGAAGGACTTCTGATGTCTGATTCAGAAAAGCTGCTAATAAAATCAGGTCAGAAACACCAAAGACCACAACAGTATTATACTTACCTTACAAAGCGGGTCAGAAACACCAAAGACCACAACAGTATTACACTTAGCTTACAAACCATCATCTGTTTTTTCACCCAGTGCTGCCCAGGCCTCAAAAGTACAAAGTGTAGCCTTTTGACATTTTAAGAGTAGCTTTCCAAATTTATGAGTAGCTCACGATATCAAAAGCATTTTCAGTCACTACTCATTTTGTATTTGAGATGATGGCAGACTAAGAATATGGAAATTCTGCTAGTTATCATGTGTTTTTGACCTAATGTGCCAAAAATCAAAATAGCTTATAAAGAAACTGATTCTAAAGCTGGCAAAGATTGTCTATGGCAATTTTTCTTCTATCTTCCTCCCCTCCCCCTCCCCCCGCCCCTTTTCACTGAACTTGTCCATTTTTTGATCAAGTAAGTGTGCAGGGTAAAGGTGAACTCTCTAAAGTGATCAGTTCTAAGGCCTAGCATTTCAACCAGCAGTGTTGCAGCAATAAGCATGGTCAATAAAACTGTAGCACACTACACCATAAGCATAGCCTTTGGCAGCTCTGTTCTTAACAGTAGTGTTAACTAATGGTTCCAGCAAACAAACACCCGACTTTCTTCCAGATCCTACAAGAAAGAATGCAAACCATGTGTTGAAAATGAAGTCCAAATGACTGAGGAGACAACACTGACGGAAACAATGACCTTCTCCTACCCCAGCCCTGACTTCCTGACATTAGCTCTACTTCATATGTAGATGAATAAACAATTGTCTGATTGCACAAAAATACATGAGTTTAAGAAGATGCACATGCAATTGTGCATCATGAGTGTGTGCATGTGTGTATATATATGTGTGTGTGTGTATATATATGTGTGTGAGTGTGTGTGTGTGTGTGTGTGTGTGTGTGCATGCGCGCGTGTGTGTTTGCGTGTGTGTGCGAGTACGTGCGTGTGTACGTGTGTGAGTATGTGTGTAAAAGAGCATTTTGAAAGGCTCCTGCCAGAATGGTGTATCTGCCTTCTCCCTGTTCCTTCTGAGATAACCTTCAATCTGTAAATGTATGTAACCCAGGGTGTGTGTATCAACATGTGTACCTTCTTTCTTGTGAAAGTAGACTATGAGGCAGACTCATCTTTTTTCCAGCTCCAATCACACACAACATCCAAACGTTTTTTTTTTTGATGTCTACAATAGAGTGTGAACCCTGTTTGTGCTGAATATGTTGAATGTGTGCAACTTGATGGGAACTCTGTCTGGACTGAATAACAAAGAAACGTGCGCACATACAGCCAGTGCCAGCCAGTACTGCTTCCTCCAAATCAGCATCTTTTGTTTGTTTCTGGTATCTTGGAGATAGTTGAACTGACTGCACAAGTGTCTTTTCTACACAACGAAGAAAGACAGTTATCTGGTTTTAGTAAGCTACTTCTGCTAACTTCCTGATCCCTGTAACCTATATATACAGCCAGCTGTTCTTGGTTACAGGAGGGCCAGTGATGCAGCAGTCCAGCTCTATGATGGACTGACAATAAACTGGCTTCAGTCACACTTTTCATTCTTCTTCACATATTTTGAGGCTTGGGGAAGAATGTGGGGAAGGGATAAAAGAGGGTTTGAGACAGGACTATTTGTGATTACAAACAAAATGGTAAACTTTACGTCTTTCAAATTAGATGATTAGTCAATGATTTTCAAGACCAAAGCAACACTAATAAGAAGATAAGGTATTTTTGCTGTTTGGCTCAGCTTTATAACCTCAGTTAACTTAAATAATAAACTTCTTTTTGAAGCAGTGCCTGAGTAAAGACTGAACATAGGTGATCTATGGGACAAATCAGAAAAAAAAAGTGGAACTCCTCACCAACTTCATTCACAGAGCAGTTTTACATAGGATTTTGTTTTTCAGTAATCACTTCTGCCTGTCCCTTTTCTTTTTTTTTTTTTTTTTTCATTTCAATCCATGACTGCAACACCCACTAATGACAATAGTAACTGTGCAATGCACTTTTCATTTCTACAATCAGGAAAAACAATGTGTAGGTAAATAAGACGGCTTCTTGTCTCTCTCCTGCAATCTGATCTGTCCACAGTTTTTCGTGCATTTAAGGTGCATGTCACCTTTCAGCAGGTCTTCAGAAGACATTCTGTGTTTAGCAGAATATCCTAAAACAAAAAAAAAAACGACCAAAAAAAAAACCCCACTACCTTTTTTCCATATCCAGACATCCATATCCAATACATCTGACACAGAGTTTTAACCTTGTGGCACAGCTGAGGTGGGTGGTATATCTTTTGTCAATTTTTACAAATTTTGTCTAACAAGAAATCGGTCAATTTTACTGCAATGCATTCACACACACCGTCAAATGCTACAGTCATTCCTTTCACTAGCCACCTATAAAGTCAGAAATAGCACACTTTATACGTCTTTGTCTATATCTAACACAGAGCCCATTATTTGTCATAAAAATGTCAAGGCCAGGTCTGCGTTAATACTATGCACACAGACATGCACGACCTTTGCTCTGAATGACCCACAGTGGAAAAGAGAAACAACTGGTACAAGTCACTGTAACACGTTCCAAGGGGTTAGGTCCCATGGTCAGTCACATCGACAATATTGTCATGGAGGGAGGAGAGAAGAAGGGACACAGCAGGGGGGGGGGGGGGGGGGGGGGGGGGGGGGGGGGGCGCTAAGTCAATTCTAATTATTTCCATCAATGTCCAAGTATTTTTCCCCTCCTTCCCTCCTCAGCCATCCCCCAAACAACTTTAGTGTTTTGGTAAAATACCCCTCTCAGGAGCAGTCATGGACAAGCATTTACGCAAGTGATTATTTCAACTGCCTACTGCTTTACATACCCTTAACACATTTTCAACACCCAACAAAACAAGACATCTTTCCACCTCCTTCTCTCCTCAGCTGCCCCTTACAACTGTAGTGTGAAGGTGTATTGCACCTCTGAGGAGCCATCATGAACAAATGCCTACGGAAGGCATCATTTCAACCACCTACTGGTTTCCATATCCTTGACACATTTTTTACACCAACAAAGCAAGTTCTCGAGAACAGTGTCTCTAAATATCAAAACCAAAATAAAAAAACAAAACAAAACAGCAGAGCAAAATGAACAGAAGTATGAGAAGTGAACCACTTCAGTGTCATCACGAGCCATCATCAACACTGGATGTCCAGTGTCTGAACTGATCTCTCCAAACCATGCGAGTTGCGTGAGGAAAATCCCTTCGCTGTCAGCTGCTGTGAAAGTCATACCACATCTTTCCTGTCACACGCTGCTGCGGAAAGTGTGGTCTGCTGCGCCGATTCGGCTGGCGGGTTGCCTGTGGTGGACAGATGGCACGGTGACTGAAACTTTATCGTGTGGCGCCCCAGATGACCAGTGCCAGAATGCCTATTATTACCAGGATGATTATAATCAGGATGCACAGCTTGCGGCGTGACTTTTGCTGCACACAAGCCAAATTCATCCAAATGCAAATGGTGTTTGTTTGGTGGATTTTCAACGTTCTCTCTTTCTCTCTCTCCTCTTCTTGAAGGGGGCATTGGGGGGGGGGGGGGGGGGGGGGAGTGGGGTGGGAGGGTGGGGTGGGGTGGGGGGGGGGGGGGGGGGATGGGGTGAGTCCTCTGATCATCACACAAAAAAGTACATAGAATTTTTGTTGTTGTTGTATTTTCTAATAGCATACAAAATGCAAACTAAATAACAAAACAATTAAAACACAACAATGCGAATGTCATATTTTCATGGAAGAAAAGACTGCTTTTTCTGTGCAAAATGAAAAACTGACAGCTGAATGTCATCTACTGAACTGCATGCAAAACACAAATTCACACACACACAACACACACACACACACACACACACACACACACACACACACACACACTGTGCAAATCAAGCTAAAGTAAAATAAGTGATAAAAAAGTAGAAGTTGTAAGAAAAATTTCTTTTCTACTGAGCTGACCAATCTTCTAATACCTACCAAAGCAATTGGTTAATGTATGTGATGGATTGTGTATGTGGTGCATTGCTTATTTTTTAACACGATATAATCTTTCCTCAAAAAACACGTTTCTCTGTGTGAAATTCAGGCTGTTTTCCTCACTGGAGAACACACTGCCCTAGTATGGTACCTTCTGGTTTTCTATTCTCTACAGTGTATGTGTGTTGGTGACTTGCCACTATGATCCCTGAAGCCTAGTGAGGAGCCCTGTCATGTCAGCTCAGGCCAGAAACAGAACTCCACCACAGCAACACTACAATCCTAACAGATCATCATTCTCTGGCCCTCTGAGTCTCAACTCTCATTGTGACCTCAGCTTCCATCTTCCCTTCACACCAGGCCTGTAATGAGCTGGAGTACTAGTCTTTCATGTCAAGAACCTGCCAACTCAATAGGAAAACTCAATAGGAATATTTCAACAAACAAATAAAAGGAATGTCAGTATAAAAAAAAACCTGCCAACTGAATAGGAATGCTTCAACAAAAAAAACATGAAAGAAGTGTAATAAACTTAACAGGAATAATGTTGAAACAGGTTGCTAACCAACATTTCTTTTGAAACTGTACATATCATTTTCCACAACATGTATACATGAGTTAATTCTACACACGGTCTTGTGTGTTCCTCTCTCTATCTCTCTGAGTGTGTGTGTGTGTGTGTGTGTGTGTGTGTGTGTGTGTGTGTGTAAAAAACTCTAGGCATTCACTGGTTACACAGACATCAGCTACACAGATACAAATCAGTTTGAACAAATGAAATAGCTTAGCTAAATACAGCTCTTTCCATAGGAATGACTTTTCCTTAAGTGGTACAGTGATCCAAAGAGCAGTCATTCAAACACAATCTGCAGAAAGCCAGAGGGTTGGCAGGATTGGTGTCACCAGAATCACTGGGACTGTTGTTGGAGAGATATAGTAGTGATCTTTTCTCCAGGGACTTTTGTTTAACTACATGGAGAAAACATGATTAATTCATGCATCACCACCACCACAAATACACAGATATTCATAACACTGGATAATTTTTCATGTGCTTTCCTAAGACTCTCTAGAACTTTTGTCTCTGATGAATGATTTTAGTCATTGTCATCAAGACTTTCATCTGACCCATGGACTGCCATAAGTCTCAAGGGCATGTGTTTCATTCAAATGCCATCTTTGCACTGCTGAAAATCTCTGGATGAGCTTGTGCAGGGAATATAGGCACAGCCTGACTGTGTCAGCAATTTAACCCTCAATGAATTCAAATGAATCAGGGCAGCACACATAATGCAAACACAAAGATTGCCATTTTTATCACATTACATCATCACAGAAACTGAGGAAAAACATTGTAAGCCTAAGCAGGTGTAGTATCACAAAGTCTGGCTCAATAACAAGGCAATTATCATCATCAGTAGGAGGCTCAAAAGATCACCTGCAATTGTTCTCTCAGTACAGGAAAAGACTCAGCAACAGTGCCAGGTGTTCACTGTTCAGGTGAACCTGAGGACGGCCTAACACTGTTAATCTCCCTGTGGACTGCCATCACTAGGATGGGACTAGTGAGAAAGGCACAGGCACTGGAGCAATGCCCTGGGATGGGACAAAAAAAAGCCTACTGTAGTGCATGTAAAACCCTCAAGTAACACTGTCAATATTTGTATTGTCTGACAGTTTGTTCACTGGTCAAGTGTGAAACAGAACATGCCTCCATACTGTAGCTTTCTCTGGGAGGCAGCTGGAGGGCAGAAAGAGGAGAATGATAATGACAGACTCAAAAACTTTAGGTTTGATGTTTGAATCTGATATACAACCCCTCTTTCTGCTTGACTGAAGCTCTTCAAATGAGTTTCAGTTTCAGTTTTAAGAAGGCATCACTGCATGCAGACTAGTCCATATACGCTACACCATATCCGCTAGGTTTTGAGACCACACTGTGTATGATTTAAAGCTGGTGGATAAATGAATGGTAACTAAGATGAGAGAATTTAAGAAGTGGGTCTCATGACTACGACTTAGCAGATGTCTGACATACACATAAGCCCAATATGCTGGTCAGACCTTGAGTACCTACCTAACACTGGTTGTTTTCATCATTGTGTGTGTAGTGAATTCACACATGTGTGTGTGTGTATGTGTGAGTACATGCCCATGTGTGTGCTAGTGCATATGTGTGCTTATGTGTATGCATGAGTGTGTGTGTGCGCTTGCATGCGTGTGCGCTTGTATATGTGTGCGAGAGTGTGTGCACATGGGTGTGTGTGTGTAAGTGTATGTGCATGTGTGTGTGTGATATGTGGGCTGTGCGAGCATATGCACATATCTGCATATGTATGTGTACATATATGTGCATATGTGCGTGTGTCTTTGTACGTGGGTGTGTGTACGCGTATGCATGTGCACATTCATGTTTGTGCATATATGTGCAAATGCGTGTGTGCGTAATGTGCGCATGCACATGTGTGTGCACTTAGGTGTGTGTGTTGGTACACACGTACATGTGTGTAGATGTGTGCGTGCATGCGTGTATATATGCGTGTGTGCACAGATGTGCGTGCACACGCGTGTGTGTGTGTGTGTGTGTGTGTGTGTGTGTGTGTGTGTGTGTGTGCCCAGCACCTTTGATTGATTGTGGCAAATGAATGCTCAGAAGATAAATTATAAAGAAGAACAATATCATCAAGAATAGATAAGCACACGCACACACACACAAAAAAAGACCCATAAGAACAACAACCACACACTCACACACACACAGACACACACACACACACACACACACATGCACAGACGCACACACTCACTCACACATCATCATCTTTAAATGAATTTATATGAATACATCATACAGGTTAGAAAATGTGTGCATGAATGTGTGTGTGTGTGTGTGTGTGTGTGTGTGTGTGTGTGTGTGTGTGTGTAAGGTTTAACAAGCCAGGATGTTAAATACATGCACATTTGAGCTCATGTTTATATTTACTGTATCATTCTGTGAGAGACTAATGCTTGCCTTAATGGATAACACAGAGGGGAAACATCTGTGAAAGCTGAGTTCAAAAGACTGAAGTTTTGGGAATAAAATGAAAAAAAGAAATAACCCACATCTAATGGTGAAAATAACAAAACAAATTTCTTTCAAAATCATCAACCCATGTCACACCTTTAACTACTCTGTTTCTGGTGATAAGACAATATCTTATGCTAAACTCCCAACATGGCAACTGCTCCACCAAATATTGTGGCCTGCTCATAGATTTTTTCAGACAATGAGGACTTACATCACAACTATTTTCTTGCTGACTAATCAATCATTTGTGGCTACTGTGTTCTCTTTTCTGATTTTGTGTGTGTGTGTGTGTGTGTGTGTGTGTGTGTGTGTGGTGTGTGAGCAAATCTGGCAGGTGCAGCTGAAATATGGAAGTGTTTCACAACCCTGAAATTCAGTTAGCTACTAAAGGGAAAGAAATATATTCACAGCACCAAACTGAATCAAGATACAGACAGTAAAAATAAGTAGGAACAAAACAACAAGAAAGAGCTAATCAACAACAAAAACAAAACCAAACCCCCAAAAGCGAAAGCTACCAAACAGGAAAAAATTCAAAAGAAAATCAGACCTACTTGCAGCAAAGTCAGAGCATGCGTGCAGGACGACTCATGCAGCTAAACATTATTCTTTAAGACTTTGGACAACAGAAATGGCCATGGTGACAGTAATCACGGCCACAACTATGAGCACAATGATCAAGACAGACAGCACTTCTGGTGTCGGGCCCTGGACTGCAACAAAAGAGGTCAAGATGCTAGATGCAAGATCACACACTCACAAAACTTTTTTCCAGTATGTACACAGAATCGTACTTTAGAAACTTTGAACCATTAGCATCATGCTTTTCTTTTTTTTTTTTTCAAGCAAAAAAAAAGTCATACATAGAATTTAGATGACAGGTCACATACACGAACCACCACAGGTACACAAAGAAACATATGCATATGCGTAAACACAGATCCTGGAAAAAAAAAAAAAAAAAGCAGAGAAAGTAACTGATAGCACAAAACAAACTATTCTGTCAGTTTCAGCAAGGTATTTCACTATGTGTGTAGTGGTCCACACATGTAATATCTTGTAAAAACCATCTCTCCATTATGGCCTCAATGAAACTTTAACAATTCCATTTTTGAAAGGGAGAAAGTCTTTGTTAGAGGTAAGTATCATGGGGTGAGAGTCTTTAAAGGGGCAGTCTTTGTTAGTCTTTGTTAGGAGATAAATTTCAATCCCACTGTAGCCCAGCCCACCACTTTAGGGTAATCAGAGCTGTTGTCACATCAACATTAATTCTATACACAATAAACCAGATTTTTCAAAACAAGCAAATTTGCTCAAAACTGCATGGTGCTGAAACTCCAGAACTTCCAGTCAAACTAAACACGTGGTGAAAAAAGAAAGAAAATAACAACAACAACAACAACAACAACAACAAAATCATAAGTGAAATATCAACCCTAAAACTGGCATCAATGAACAAAAATAAATAATCAACATATTGTTGTACCAAAAGGCATCAATGAATGTATACTACTGAGGTATACAGCCACTGAATAAGAATAAGCATGCAAGTCAGAAATGTTCGTAATGAAAACCAGCTGTACCCATTTTTATTGTGAAAGAAAAAAGCCTTCTTCGCAAACAGACAAATAAAGAAGGCACCAAAGATACTGGGAAAGAACTCACCTGATATTCCCTGGCTTTGCTGAGCTGTGTCGTTCCCTCTTGAACAGACATCTGGGCATCATCAATGTTGGCTTCTATGCTGTCTGCACACAACACATCCCCACCCACCTCTTCAATGTTCACTTTCATTTTCTAATTTTCCATTGTGTGTGGATTTTCCTTTGCTTCAATCTCATGCAAACTCAGTATACACAGTCCAAGCATGCCAACTTCCTGAAGATAAAAAAAGAGGAGGAATTATGACTGCGATAGTGAGGAGTGGAAGATGCCATGGATAGTGGGGAAAACACAACAGGCAATGCCCTTGAGTACCTGCATGACACTGCAAAATAACATATTTGCTGTTTTCAAATACATTTTCAACAAGTTCTCACTCAGACTTTATATCATCAAAGGAAAAAAAAAATCAGGAAGTGGGGGTGGCATTTTGAAGATTTCCAGCAGCAAAAAAAAAACTGGGAATCAGATGAAAAAAGAAAGAGGAACAGTTGGAAAAAAGAGAAAATCAGCTGAAAAAAAAGGACAATTGATATTCCTGGTGTCCTGTGTGCGTGTGCACATTTTCCAATCTTAAAAAAAAAATCCCCTCTGCACATATCAATGGTCCCATGAAGGATGACTAAAGTGACTCTGAGCAAGAAATTAGTTTGTTACATATCAGAACAGGTCTGTTAATGACAAGCATACCTTTAGTGCTTTCTGCTTCTGTCTGAAACTTTGATATGCTTTTCATCGCAACTGTCTGAGAATAACGTGTACAGGAACTCACAAGCCTGCTTTATTTTCTTTTGTCAAAAGGATTAAGATGTGGTACTTCTGTCTGGAAACTTATGACTATGTCTTTCAGTTAAAAGTCTAAAAACTGCTTCTGTCAATGCTGTGTGAAAAGCAGAGATTCTTTAAACTTTCCCCATCTGCTAGCTGAGGTTTCACATCTTTCTCTGAAATCTGAAACCTTTCTCTCAAATGTCCTAATATGGTCAGTAATATCCTGCCAGAGATAAGATTTTGGCAGAGCTTGAGAGCATGGAAGAATGACACTGCTAGTGCTAGCAATGTTATCCTTTCTCAGTGCATCTATATAAAAATCCTCCATCAAAAAGAAGAGTTGATGCCTTCTCAACTGGTGAAAAAGTGTACAGCAGTACATGTTGGCAGGAAAACTTAAATCAAACACACACATTACCTAGAGTCTCTCCTTGCTGGTGAACCAACATGCCCAGGTCCTTAAAGATGGTGTTGACATCCACAATGTCTTTCTGCACACAAAGAAAAAGAGGAGAGTCAGAAAGAGAGAAAAGATTACTTTCCAATGATGAAAACTATTCATCATCAAGATTTTGCCTTTCCACAAATGAGCTAAATCTATTCAACCACAAAAATAAACCCTAAATCAAAAGTTTTAGATCACAGAAAATTAATTCTGGTTTCACCAATAATCCTCTTTGTGCACTACAGGGACTATGCACTCACCTCCAGCTTCTTGATGGCATCTTCCCGCTCCTGCAGTGACTCCAGGTCAACATCCTGCTCCATCTGCAGGACTTCACGAGTCTGGGAGTATCTGACACACAAGGAACACACCATTCAATACTGACAGCACACTGAAACAATTAGGCATTCAATGTTGTTTCTCCACATCTCCTGAGAGAAAAAGAGAGGGACTATAACAGCTTCCTGAAGTCCTGCACAACAGTGACATCCCTTGGTTGAATGAAATTGTTTCTCCTTCTGGAAGCTTTTCATAAGATTGAGGTCTTCATTCTTTGGCATATTGTAAGTTTTACACAACAAATCTCAAAGTTTAATCACCTGCAGATAAAGTCCAACAAAACACCCAGTAAAAATTCATGACAATCCACATGCTGCTTTTGAGTTATGTTGTAGGCAGGCAGGCAGAGTGAGTTGGCTTTGAGCAAAGTGATGAGGCAGGCCAGGAAAGGTCAGGAGTCCTCCCTCACAGTAATCACATGCCCTCAACTTTTCTGGTGTGGGCATGTCCATGACCATCCTACAGGGACAGCGGCCAGAGGCAGATGGAAGAAGTCTCAGATGGACGTTGAGAAGAACTGAGCCAGTCAAAACATTGTTTTGTTGGTGCACTGACAGAAGACCAAAACCACCGGCTGTGATGACACTCCTTACCTGATGCATTTTCTACTATTAGCAGAGTATGAAATCAACACTGTGTGTGTGTGTGTGTGTGTGTGTGTGTGTGTGTGTGTGTGTGTGTGTGTGTGTGTGTATGTGTGTGTGTGTGTGTGGTAGCCTAAGCATGTGTAAGTTCATGTGTATACATTTGTGAGAATGTAGATATGAATGTATGTTTGCATGTCTGGATAATGTAGGTTTCTGCATATTAATGCATCCATGATGTGAGCTTGTGTTCAAGTGCATGTCTCACATATTGGACCTATCTGCCAAGGAAAACCATGCACACATTCAGAAGTAAACATTCCTATGTCTAACCCCTGCCTCCTGTCCTCCTTATCTGTCACATTTCCACACTATGTGGTGAAGTAGCAATTCCCTAAGAGTGGTGGAAACTACTGGACTAAGCGGGCCGACTGTCAGGCATTGCCATGAAACAGCACACAGCAAAGCACTCAGAACTTGTGCGTCTGATATGGACTGTGCTCTTAACAGAAGGCAGAAGCCAATGTCTGACCAAAATAAATACAAAACACTCAGATTTCTGAGAGAAAAAAAGAAAAGACAAAGGAACCAAGGTCTTACCCTGGAGCTGTCATCTCATGCTGCTTTTCATAGGTGTCTTGGAATGGTGACTGAAACTGGAAGACAGAAACAGGGAAAAAATGTTAGCATATAACCCTCATGTGTCAATCAGCCAGGCATGGGCGTGAATCAACATGAGAGACTGGTGTGATGGTGATCCAGTGGATATTCACAAGCCTAGAAGACACAAGATCCAAAAATTACAAGTTATGCCTCCAACAAACCCTCTTCTTTCTCTCTCTCACTCACTCACGCCGTGTACGCCCACACACATACAAGATTCATACCAAGATCTGTTTTGCACATTCCCTTGAGTTTTCTGTCAGACTTTCCTTTTTCTATACTCCATTTTCAACATGTGTTCCTGTCAACAGGTACCAGCAACCCTCTAAAACAGAAGGAAATCTACAAAGCATGCATGAATGGTCTTTTTTTTTTTTTTTTTGCTTTTAACGTAAGATGTCCTGTTTGATGAAACCTCATCTAGCATTAATGGAAACAACTTGTACTCAAAGCTGCCAAGGTCTTAAAACCCTAAAGTGTAGCTTTGTGACATTCTAAGCACACCATTCTAAATTCAAGTGTATCATTCACATATGATTGAAAAGTCAGACTCAGTAGTACTTTCAATCGCACTTCGCTTCACACACAACATGATGGTGGACTAAGAAGACAGATATCTGACTAGTTATTGCATGATTTGACTTGACCTACAAAAACAGAAACACAGCCAATGACAAAGCCAATCACATGGTAGCAAAATCAAGATTGTGCCTATGGGCCGTCCACTGACGTCATGCATTTTTCTTGAATTTTCATTCGTTACTATTCCTATCAAGGACTGAAATAGAGTGTGCGTAGTAAGCCTTATATGTCTGCAGTATTAAAATGATATGCAAATGACCACACGTGAGGGGAAAGACCATTTTTCCTCATCACTGACTGGATGACCAGCCAGCGCTTTGTCTCGCTTGCAAAGATGGCGGCGCAACCTTTGACGAGCGTAGCGACCAAATCAACGTACTTACACAGCTGAGCGGGCTCTGCTAATCATTTTTGACAAAGATAATAATCTTTATTCATTCACTCGAGCATGAAGGTGAGATGATGATAGTGATGGAATTTGCCGACCATATTCGTCAGTTATTGAGTCGTGCTGTGCGATCTCAAGAGTGTGTTCAGCTGACTGGTTACCAACGTCGAACGAGCTAGCCTAGTGTGTACTCTGCACTGTGTGCGAGTGGCCAGCGACGTGTTAGTCAGCGCGAGAGGGGAGCGCGGCCTGCTCGCGGCGTGACACGGGCAGCAGGAAAGGTAGGGGAAGAGGAGGAGTGAAAGAGAGGGTTGAAGTCCAGCAAGGGGCGTGGTGGGGGGAGGGGGGGGCGTGGTCGTGAACTGACCTGTCTGCATGAGGTGTGAGCGTCTGGATAGACTTCTAGACTGTTTTACTTTCATTTACAGGTGTAGTGTGACAATACAAACTTTATTTTCAACTTTTTTGCTTTGTGTTCTTTTTTGGATGTGAATCTGTAGTGGTAAATACATATGTTTTTGATTGTGCAAAAAAATCTATCCAAATCTAAATGCCTAAATATTTTTTTTTGATCAAAAAAAATTAAAACAAAAGAAGCCCAGATTCAAAATCTCCATTCAATTTCCTTCAAAAATCATATATATTTCATTTTTATATCTTTTGTAGTTTCTAGTTTCTGAGCTAGAATTTTTTGTTAATTATTATCCCCAAATCATTAGATTTCCCTGGCACTGGGCCAGCCTTTGTTATGTAATATTTTCAAGCATTGAACGGGTTAAATCTGTGCAGACTGATTTTTTTTTTTTTTTTTTTTTCAAAATGTTGTGTTTTGGCACAACATTTATGCGTAACATTGATGAAATCATAGCATGCCATGCCAAAAGTGTAGCACTTGGCAGCTCTGTGTATTTCTCTTCTTTGACCCAAACATTATCAAAGTTGGTTTGCTATAACATGATTCAAAAATGACCTCAGCACACTGAATTTGCAGCTGGAGTATTACCCTTACACATGGGATTTCTGTAAGGAGCTCTGTCCCATCCCTATAAAAACCAGTGAAGCTGTGTGAAATCCACATGTCTGAATGAGGTGAAATGGATGCTTTCTTCTTCTGGGTCACTTCTCTGGCAAAAAGACTTCCATAATGAATTTATTCATTGACTTTCCACAACTTTGTACAGACTATTCATTTCATGATTTTTAAGTGATCAGAAATTACTTTCAGAAATTCCCTGATATTTTCAGTTTTCCCTGACCAGTTAAAAACCCCTGCACACAGACAGACAGACACACACAGATGACCAACCTGATTGATGCCAGAGTGTGCCCGAGCCCTCTGCACGCTGGCTCGCATTTTCTCCACGGCCTCCCGCTGTACTGTCTGGAAGGTCTTCAGCTGATTGCTAAACTCATCTGTGAAACGCTCCTTTTGCACCTTCCATTGCCTCTGCCAACACATCATGTGTAAGACTTTCTCAAAATAATTGCTATGCTAGCAACTGAAAAAAAGACAGATTTCCTGTGAATTAAAAACTGCACCGTCACAGGAGTTAACGCTTCATGTCTTGCAAAAAAAAACCCCTAGAAAATAGAGGATCTCTGCAAACTCTACCCTAAAGACAACGCAACTGCATGAAGGAAATGCTGAAGAAGAAAACTGCAAACTTTACGACACTGACAGACCTTTGTAAAGATAAGTTTTACCTCCAATTTTCAGAGATCTAGAGAAGAAAAGATAAACATATCACTCAACCAGTCTACACATTCAGAGCACTTACACCATGCACAAGAAAATTCTTTTTCTTCTTTTTCTTTCTTTCTCAGATACAACTGATACACTGATAACCATTACTGATAACAGTATTGCACATCAGTCCATTTTTAATGGCACCTTTAAGTTAACCAAATTACATCTCTGGCAATGCAAAGGAGGTGAATGTGGAGAACAAAAGAAAAAAAAAAAGCGGCAAAAAAAACTGTTTACATTTCTGAGCTAAAGAGAGGCAATTTTAGATACTACTTTCAATGGGTTTGCATCTCTTATTTTCTGCTGTATAGGAAGAGGAAATATGGCAAACTATTGGTATTTAAAGTAAATTCAATCCAACAAAAAATGAAAAGAATACACACTTTTTTTGTGGTATATCATAATAATGTCTTGAGTAAAGTTTCAAAGCCTTTCATGAGGATGCCAAAGTCCACTGTAATTTTTTACAAACTTTCACAGTCAAGATACTAAATTCTATACATACCCACCTTCTAATACATCCACATACTAATACACACAGACAAACTGAAACATGTCTTGAAAAACTGACATGACACATATACTTCAGGGGAGAAACGCATTTTTCCTGGTCCCAGTATTTTCACCTCTTGAGTGTGTAGGAAGATGAAAGCACTGATAAAGGCCCTGACCTGTTCTGAGGAGGATGGAGGCAAACGCAGCTGCGCCAGTTCCTTGAGCTGACTGCTGGTCTCCTTGTGCAGCTGGTTGGTATAGTAGATTGTCTGCTCTCTGAAACAACAGCCACATTACGTCACAAGTACCACGCCCAAATACTTCCCCGCCATACACCTCACAAAGCATTTCCTTACAACATGTTTCTAACAGGTGTAGATCTGCACATCTAGAGCACTGTAAGGTAAGTTCATTTCCTCACCATCTCTTAACTGATGTTGTCAGGACTTTCGCTTTGTGAGCATCTTTATTCTTTCTAAATCAGATGACTGTAATTCTCCTCTTGCTGACCTTCCAAAGTACCTTCTCAAAGACTTCAAACAATGTGAAACAATGCTGTTTGACCAGTCCTCTAATTCTTTTAAGTTCTAACATGTCACTCCACTTCTGTGTCCTCCTCTGTCAGTCTCTACACTGGCTTTCAACCTGTAACAGAATCAGTTAAAATTTCAATGCTCTCCTACATCACTTCAGTTCTTCACCTTAATATCTGTCTGCATTTCTTCACATCTGAACACCTTTACAGCACCGCTTTTCTTGAAAACTCATCTTTTGTGAATGCCTATATTGAGAACCAAAAGGGCAAAAGGTCTTCCTCTTTCCTAGCCCTGGCCACATGGAACAAATTCCTCTGTCTCTTGATTCTTTCATGACAATCAAGACAAGGTGAAAATTATGTCGCTTCTGTAATACACTGTATATATAATGCATGGATGATTAAATATTGACTGATTGTGTATGATCAGGTTAGGACTGTGTGTGTTTTTTACGTCTACTCCCACTGTGCATGTGAAATACACAAGCAAAAGAATGACAATGTGAATAGCCATAATCTATTTTTTGAACCACTCTAATGGAGCTGTATAAAATGTGCTTTGCAAAGATCCAATATTATAGGAAGAATATGATACATTAAAAAGTTTTGTGAGATAAATTCTCAGCAGCTCTAAAGATGTCAGTGAAAAGCTTCAATAAAAGGAAAAATGTTTTGGTGTATGCATGCCTCTTTCATCATTTGAAATAAGAAAGAAAGCCTATCCTAATCACATGAGAACAGACACATCAGGAATAATGCAAAAGGCAGTGGGAACGGACATGTATTGATTGGAAGCATTTTTTGAGAAGATTCTCATTTACATGCAGTTCTTTGTCTCCCAATGATAAGTGAAAGTTCATACAAGCCAGCTAGCCTGACTGGCCAGAGGAAACATCCTCTTTGCCTGTTAGCTAGTGGTAAATGTTTCTTCTGAAAATGCACACTATGCAAAGTTAGAGTAAACCACATTGGTATAGTGCTATGTTACAAGAAAATACCACATCTACGTTACAAGAACATACTTGGTCTACAAAGGAAGTAACTGGTATGAATGATCTCACACCTCGTACAGAATGAGCTAACAGGTTCACTGAGGTAACCATACAGAAGCCAACAGCACTTAAATGATGTGGATGCCTGCCTCTGGACAAGTCTGACTTATTTTTGATGCATGTAGTATGACCACATCTGTGCTGGGATGCACATTAACTGTTGCCAGACTGGCCAGTCTGACTTATTTTTGATGCATGTAGTATGAAACACACATCTGTGTTGGGATGCACATTAACCGTTGCCAGACTGCCAGGGTAAGTGCATCGCTGTGTCCAGCCAGCGAGTTCACTGTGAACTTGCCTGACTGGGCATGTGAAATGTTGATTTTTTAAAATTTCCCTCCCATTTCATGACCCCAGTGTAGATGTGACGGCTATCAGGAAAATTAGAACAGACGCCCATTTTCTGTCTCTCCACTCCAACAGGCCAGTTATATATCTAAAAATCTGCTTTCCTCTGCATGACCAGCCAATTATATGGTTTACACAATACCCAAAATATTTTCCTGGTTCTTCAATGTGCGTGCGTGTGTGCATGTCTGTGCAAGTGTTTTTAAGTGTGTGTCTCTAATGAAAGTAAATTAATGAAATATGGCTAATATGACGTGCATGCGTGTGTGTGTGTGTGTGTGTGTGCAAGTGTTAAGTGTGCTTCTCTAGTGAAAGTAAATTAATGAAATACGGCTATTACGGCATGCATGCATGTGTGTGAGTGCAAGTGTTTTTAAGTGTGTGTCTCTAGTGAAAGTAAATTAATGAAATACGGCTAAAATCTATCTGGGCAAGCAACTTGTCCAACTGAGCTGTAAAAAAAGTTACTTTAAGCCTTGCTGCATAAACAAAGTGACACACAAATACAGACATATTTAAGCATATACACATGCCAACACACATGCACAAAAGCATACATGCATGTATGTGCACGCATACACACACACACACACTCTCTCTCTCTCTCTCTCTCCCTCTCAATTTTACTAAAAATGTGGTCGATATCAAATGCAACCAAGAAAACACCTTCCAAAGGAGAAAAAGAAAATCTGTTGCCTTTGAAAAACACATTTTTATTACAAAAATATTGATATTCAAAACATCACATGCCACTGTGATACACGCAATCAAACCATAATTGCACACTGCACACACACACACACACACACACACACACACACACACACACACACACACACACACACACACACACACACACACACACACACACCACACAACAAAAACACCAAAAACATGAAACCCAACTCACACTCTGGTACGGACATCTTCAGAATCCTGAGGTGTTCCAATCTGAGCCACCAGATTCTTGACCAGTGTCACTGGAAAACAAAAGGCAGTGCAGTTTCACTCCTACTATATAAATGAAATCTCTTATGGTAATCTAAATGCTGATTATCCTGACATGTTTCACTCTTTACTGTGCTTATGATATAATATCATCATCATAAACATGTTCTCCCATTGTTAATGTGCCTGCCTAAATATGACAAACTTTCAATACAAGAAGATCAAAAACAGAAGCCACATAACACCCATAAGATAATGGCAATATTTTGGTTTATTTTAACCTTTCTCAAGCCACATTGGCCACACTTTCAACACAACACTGCCATGTGCCTACAGTGCATATTATATTGTTAAACAGCATTCCTCTATTTTGACCTGCAGCGCTTTCTGGCTTAAAAGACAGGATAAAAGACTAGAAAATTCAATACAGAAGTCGTAAGCTGGTTCAGTTGCTTTCCTCTGTGAACCTCTTAAGATTCATCCATCTCATAAATCTGAATTCTCCGATGTTTTTTTCCACCTTGCCAAATGTAGCCCACACAGAAAACACCTCATAACTGGTGTATACAACTCAACTGGGAATCAAACTTGGTACAAACTGCTCTTTGTTCTGCCTTAGCTAAACAGTTCCAGGAAAACGGATCAACTAATATCTCCTGCCTGAAATCTGAAACTGTCTTCTTTATAACATGCCAAGCAATGATTACAAGTCTATCGGGTTTGATCACATTAATAAGAAAATTACTTGATTTGGCCTAACCATCTTGCATATCTATAACTTGTTTCCAAAATTCAAACAACAGCACACAGCTCAAAAAATGCCACAGGATCTGATATGCTAAAAATTTATATCAAACAAACAAGACAGATAAGTCAGCTCTGTGGGATGACTACAGACAAATAAACTTCTATCCCAAAGTCTCTATCATTTACTGGTTTCAACTGGAATCCCTAGGAACACACATAAATGGAAGACTCATTAAATATCATATCAGTTCGGCTTAATACTTGTCACGTTTACATAATTGTAACTCCGCCTGAGGGCTCTTTGAGCCAACTTACCCAAGAAACTCCAGTCCTGGGAGAGAAGAGGGTCCCTGCTCCGGCGGGACGTATGACGTGCTGGGGCCAAAGCCGAAAGGAAGCTTCAGTGCCGACAACCCTTATGTCGACCAGGACGACCACCATCATCGGTACATGGAACGTCAAGACCATGTACGAAGCAGGGAAGGTAGCACAAGTGTCAGCAGAGATGCGCCGATACAACATCACCCTGCTAGGACTGAGCGAGACAAGATGGCTACAGGCTGGTCAATTAAGACTGGCTACAGGCGAACTCTTTGTTGTACTCAGGACACGAAGATGAGAACGCAGCACACACTGAAGGCGTAGCAATCATGCTTTCAAGAACAGCACAGAAAGCTCTGATTGGGTGGGAAGCGCACGGTCCAAGGATTATAACAGCAACCTTCACGACCAGAAGAAGAACATCAAGATGAACGTGATCCAATGCTACGCACCCACCAACGACCATGACGAAGAATCCAAAGACCAATTCTACAACAGACTACAGGCAGTCCTAGACAAGCTTAAGGACAAAGACATCAACATCCTAATGGGGGATTTAAACGCAAAGGTGGGATCGGACAACAGAGGCTACGAGGAAGTGATGGGACAACATGCCCTCGGAGAGATGAACGAAAACGGAGAAAAATTCGCCGACCTCTGTGGACTGAACAACCTTGTCATCGGAGGCAGCATCTTCGCCCACAAGAGGATACACAAGGCCACCTGGGTATCGCCTGACCATGTCACCGAAAACCAATAGATCACCTCTGTATCACCAAGAAGTTTAGACGATCTCTTCAAGACGTGCGAGTGAGAAGGGAGCAGACGCAGCATCAGACCACCACCTTCTGACTGCGAGACTCAAGCTGAAGCTGAAGAGAACTGACAGGCAGACAACAGGCAGGGCGAAGTACAACGTGAACCTACTGAAAGAACAAACAACTCAGGCAGCTTTCACCGTGAGCCTGAAGAACAGATTCCAGGTACTACAGGAGCTTATCACCGAAGACACCGATGCCCACGACCTTTGGAAAAGAACGAAAGACACCTTCACAGAAACATGCCAGGAAGTGCTTGGGCCAAAGAAGAATCAACACAAAGACTGGATCTCAGTGGACACCCTTCAAAAGATCCAAACCAGAAGACTCAAGAAAGAAGCAGTCAACTCGAGCCGCACAAGAGTCAGCAAAGCGGCAACACAAGCAGAGTACATACAGGCCCACAAGGAAGTGAAGAGGAATTTGAAGAAGGACAAAAGAGACCATATAGACAGCCTGGCGGAAGAAGCAGAAGAAGCAGCTTATCACGGTAATATGAAAGAACTGTATATGATAACCAAGAAGCTTGCAGGCAAGTACTGCAGACCAGAACGACCGGTCAAAGACAAGCAGGGACAAACCATCACAGACTCGGAACAACAGCTTGAGAGATGGGCGGAACACTTTGAGGAACTTCTCAACAGACCAGCACCCGAAAACCCTCCAAACATCGCTGAAGCAGACTCCAACATTGAAATAAACTGCGATCCACCAACAAGAGACGAGATCATCCGCGCCATCAAGAAGATGAAGAACGGCAAGGCAGCCGGCCCAGATGGAATTCCTGCAGAAGCCCTCAAGACGGACGTAGAGACAACAGCCGACATGCTACTACCGCTCTTTGAGAAGATCTGGGAAAATGAAGAAATACCAACAGACTGGAAAGATGGACACATCATCAAGCTACCAAAGAAGGGAGACCTCAGCAGCTGTGAGAACTATAGAGGCATCACACTACTATCAGTGCCAGGGAAGGTGTTCAACAGGATCCTGTTGGAGAGGATGAGGGACGCAGTGGACGTCAGGCTCCGGGACCACCAGGCGGGCTTCAGGCAGGACAGATCCTGTATCGACCAGATCGCCACACGCTACGTATCATTGTCGAGCAGTCCCTGGAGTGGAATTCCTCGCTGTACGTCAACTTCGTGGACTTCCGCAAGGCTTTTGACAGTCTCCACCGTGACACCCTGTGGCAGCTCCTCCGACACTACGGGATCCCAGCCAAACTGACACGAATCATCAAGGAGTCGTACGAGGGGATGGCTTGTCAGGTCGTTCATGGAGGCCAGTTAACACGTCGCTTCGACGTAAGGACCGGCGTACGCCAGGGATGCCTTCTGTCGCCGTTCCTGTTCCTCCTCGCCATCGACTGGGTGATGAGGCGGACGACGGATGGACAGAGGGACGGCATCCAGTGGACCCTCTGGACTCAATTGGACGATTTAGACTTCGCCGACGACCTCGCTCTGCTCTCCCACAATCGGCAACAGATGCAAAACAAGACCACAAGCCTGGCCTCCCACTCCTCCCAAGTCGCCTTCACATCCATCCTGACAAGACCAAGATACTGAAGATCAACGCCTCTCCAGCACAGAGGCAGTGAAGTTGGGGGACAACAACTTAGAGGAGGTCAAGTCTTTCACGTACCTTGGGAGCGTGATCAACCAGCAGGGAGGAACAGATGCAGACGTGAAGACCCGCATCAGAAAGGCAAGAGCATCTTACAAAGCCCTGAAGAACATTTGGCGATCTCACCTCATTTCACCTTGCACCAAAATCCGCCTGTTCAACTCCAATGTCAAATCTGTACTGTTTTATGGGGCAGAGACATGGCGAACAACAAAGACCACTATTAAGAAAGTGCAAACGTTCATAAATTCCTGCCTACGCGGAATACTGAAGATCCACTGGCCAGTTACCATCAGCAACACAGATCTCTGGGAAAGAACCAACCAAGTGCCAGCAGAAGAAGAGATCAGAAGAAGAAGATGGCGATGGATTGGACACACCCTGAGGAAACCACCGACCAACATCACTCGCCAGGCCCTGACCTGGAACCCTCAGGGGAAGAGAAAGAGAGGCCGGCCCAAGAACTCCTGGAGAAGGGACCTGGAGGCAGACGCCAGGCAGACCGGCTGCTCCTGGGGGGAGCTGGAGCGGATCGCCCGGGACCGTGGACAATGGCGGGCGGTTGTGGATGGCCTATGCCCCTCCAGGGGCTCAAGGCCTAAGTAAAGTAAGTTACATAATTGTAAGCTGTTTTGTTTCTTTGTTTTTACTGTCTCATCTTCTGCTTTTGCCCCCTATCTCTCTCGCACCACTTATTCCAGACCCCCACAACACAGCACACCCAGAAATAGCTGCAACAGGAGAACCAGCAGTCCACAAAGAACATTTCATATCAGGTCACATGAGGCAACCCAGCAATGAAGACACTGCTCTATCTTGAATCCCCACACTGATGCTATGAATCGCCTGTTTTGATCCGATGCACACAGGACATCAACTTGTCAGTATTATTTAGTTGCTGAGCCAGTTTATGCTTGCTTCCCAGTCTAGTGGGTGCAATCACATCAGTCCATGGCTGTTATTTTGTCTCAATTCACTACTAACAAAAGAAGAATCAAGTGATTTTATGTCAGACAGAAAATCATCATGAACAGGGAAAGTGCACATATTGCATTATTTTGCAAGGATCTCATCATGTTTATCGGATCCACTGTGGGAGTATGCAGTCTGAACAAATATCAACACTTTGATCAGGCTCGCAGCTCTTGCATTATGTTTTTTTTTCTGTCTTCTACAAGTCATAAAACTAAAACTCAAAATGAAGACACACATTCGTTAGATGAATCCAATCTGGCTCTCCACTCCTTTGCACTGGATGACTTGAGTTCAGGACCATGAGAGTACACTCCCTTTGGAAGGTTCCAATGAAAGTGTCCAAGATGGAATGGTAAGAACCTCATTGTACTGGTCAAAGTGGATCACTGCCCCCCCCCCCCCCCCCCCCCCCCCCCCCCACTTTTACAAACATTTAAATTGAATATGAATGGAACCTTTCTATCAGACCCCATCCCCATCCTAAACACAATCCTTATTTCCATCTTCTGCTTATTTGTTTCAGTTCAAGCTATATACCCTGAACATTATTGCTGGAGCTATAATTACCCTGTGCTTTTTTCGTTTTTTTTTTTTTTTTTTTTTTTCTTTTTATCAGAAAAGAGAGTGTGAATACACCTTCCTCTGAGATGGATCTAAAACAATGAGTGGGTTTAAAAGGAAACAGAAAGAAAAGAAAGACTGAGACCAGGGGAAAGAAAGGGAAGGAGGGGGGTGGGAGAAAGAGGGAAGGAAAAGAGGGAGAGAGCGAGAGAGGGTTGGAAGGAGTGGTGATGGGGAGGGGGGAGGTGGAACAGAGAGAGAAAGGGACACAATCACTTAAGAGAGAAAGAAGCGGATGGGAATGGGAGGCATGGAATGAAACAGAAAACAAATAGAAAAAAAATGGTTAGCAGCAGACTGAGAGAGGTCAGAAGACAGGAACTGGAGACAGACAGAAGGAGAGAGAGAGAGAGAGAGAGAGAGAGAGAGAGAGAGAGAGAGAGAGAGAGAGAGAGAAGAGAGAGAGAAAAGGAAATGATTACAACTACAGCAGGAAGAATGGAAAGTGCAATGGAACTTGGAAGGTGGGGAAAAACAGACTGTGCTCTAGAGCACCTGTTTCACACAGCAAAATGCTGATTTACTGCTTTCAAATTTTCATTCAGATTTCTTCTTATCAGTGAAGGAAAAAATCAGGCAGTGGGGGTGGAGTTCTGAAGATTTCCAGCATATATAAAAAAAAATAAAATAAAAAAAAAAAAAACAGAAAAAAAGAAGAGGAACTCAACTCAAAAAAGGAAGAAACTTGGCTGGGAAAAAGAGGAAATCTGCTCAATAGGACAATTCACACACGTCCGAGAGAGAGAGAGAGAGAGGAGGGAGGGAGAGAGGGGAGAGATAGAGACAAAGAGAGAAAGACAGAGACACAGACAGGGACAGACAGACAGAGAGAGGTTCTGAGACAAAGACTAGAGAATGCAACAAAGAAGACAGCTTACTACATCAGATACTAGTACATTCTTTCAACAAACAGAGTAGACTTTTAAGAAAACAGGCTCTAGACAAAGAGCCACAGGCCTGCGTCTTGAGAAACAACAAATTTAACAACATACCATTCTGTGTGATTTTCTGAATATTCTGACCAATCTTCTGCGACAGCCTTGAGAAATCTGAGCCTCCGCTATCTGTGGGAAAAGAACAGGAATCTTGTGACACACTATGTAATTACCATGCTCATTACACCGATACACAAAATTACTACACCAGTACATGAGAGCTTTTGCTTTCTCTCTCTCATTCTCTTTTCCTCTCACTCACTCACTCACTCACTCACACACACACACACACACACACACACACACACACACACACACACACACACACACATGAATAAAAATGTTATCATCTTCTCACAAACAATTTTTTTTTAATTCCATGTACATTAATGGATATGCATCAGGCATGTGACAACACACACACACACATAGTTACCCACACATGCACGCAGGCACACACACACACACACACACACACACACACACACACACACACACACACACACATCCTTAAATTGTTGATTACTTGTCATGAGTAATTTATTCAGTTATTGCTTGCAGTTTTTACAAGGAAAACAAGCCTGTACCTTTCACATCAATATGCTGCAGTGTAACATAATTTCAATAAAAAAAATCAAAGAGTTTAGCAGTTAACTGGCATATGTAGAATTCTACACAAGTGTTCTGTTCAACATGTTGAGATAGAACACTCATGTCAGAAACCTCCCTTTTCCACAAGACCAGCACTGGCTTCCCTGATATCTGCATGAAGCAGAGCCTGCAACACAGTGGTAACAGGAGCTTGTTTCCAACAAGACAGCGGAGACCATCCAGCTCTTTAAAACTCATCCCTAGACCCACCCCCAAACCATCCTAAGCTCTCAAAGTGGCACAAGCTCTCCCAAAACCTAACATGATGCCTTCAGGGATGGCCTCAATGGCAGTGTTCAGCATCAGCAACCATGCAACTTCCCGCTGACTGACCTTACTGGCAGGGTTTTGCTCAGGTCTTTAAAAATAATAGGAATGTATACCACCCACAAAGAACGCAAGTTTGTATTTCCCTTTTGTTGGACCCAGGTGGGCAGAGAATTCTATTTCTGGAAGAAGAAGGGTCAAATACAACTAATTTTGCCCAGTTGCACCTACATGACGTACCTTGATAAGGGTCAAAACCCTCATAGGAGCCCCTGCCATATGATGCCATGGTGAACTTTCCCTGTGTAGCAACAGTGGCAAAGCTGGGAGGTCACTCAGCTTGTCTGTGTTGCGTCTTCAAACCTCTGGATGGCTTTATTTCATGACAATAAGCAAATCCCTGGACAGAAAAAAAGGCAGTGGGCCATCTTCCTTCCTTCCTTTGTTCTTTTTAAACACATGCACCTTTTTATAACAAATCCAACTTCTTCAAGTCAAATAACAGCAATCATCTTGGAGAGATCAAGACAAATCAAGTGTGCTCAGTTATTTCTGATGTGGTTGAATACTACTACTCCCTAACCTTGCTAAAGTCAGCAGATTTAAAATTTGGTTTGTGCTTCTCCTGCTTCCCCCCCCAAAGCTATCTAATTCTTTTGAAACCAGATGAGTCTTGACAAACTATGACAACTATGGGACTGAAGATTTTTCCCCAATCAGATTCAAAGAAGGATTTGAGAATCATTAATAACATATTAATAGTTTCTCTTAGATGTGACTTTTCCAATTCCAGGCAATGTCCAGCATCTAGGTCATACTGATACAAGTGCGTCAACAGCCTGACATGTCCTTATGAACCTGAGCAAATCAAGCAACCTGAATCTGGGACTATTCTTTGGGTATCCTCTGTGACAGCACCAAAGTCAGTGAATATTTTACAGAGTGGCTCATATTAAAAAAAAAAAAAATCCCCACTAGAAATCATTCTGTAGCTTCTGATCCTCAAGAGGATATTTGCTTTCATGGATTAAACTCCCACATTTACTCCATTCTATGCAAGGGCTTCACACATAACAGATTTCTTGCTTTCCTTTTTCTTTTTTCTACTTATTCAAGCCTGAAGCCATATATGTCACTTTGGGAGTAGTGCTTGCTGTGTACATACTGATTTAACACAAATTACAGAATCTTTAAGATGCATATATGATGTCCTGCAACATATGAAGGATATCCAGAATCATATGCACAAGAGATGTACATTTATGTTTTCTGTGGAGATTGGAAAACAGTCCAGGAACTACTAGAATTTAATACACAGAACTCACAAGGCAATTGTCAACCAAGATATGAAAATCGATATATTATTTTAAGCATGATTAAAAAAAATATATATATATATATGTTAAAGCAAATTATCTGGAATTTCTGTCTAACAACATAACTGGACTAAATCATAATATCTGAAGGGCATCATCATGAAATTTGATTCATCAAACAAAGCTAAAACTGCTCACAAACACATCAATCCACACACCAAGCCAACACAGTTTCATCAGTTTCATCAGCATGAGGAGTCCATGTTGCATGCAGTTTCTAAATTCTCTCATCTTAGTATTGCTACATTTATCCATCCTCTGAAGTTTTTTGTGATCATACTGCACACAAAGTAAAGCTGATGGATAAATGAATCAATGACTAAGATGAGAGAATTTAAGAAGAGGGTCTCTTTGTTACGACTTGGAAGACGCCTGACTTGCACATTAGCCCAATGTGCTGTCAGACCTTGAGCACCTACCTAACATTGTCTGTGCCATTATCATCATCTGATCTGTTTGAAGTGAGTGTACATGTGTGTGTGCGTGTGTGTATGAGTGTGTGTGTGCAAGGAGGGGCAGGCACTTACCCATTTGTGTGTGTGTGCCACTGCATAAGATGCACATGAGCGTGCATATGAATAGGTGTGTCTGTCTCCGTGTATGCATGTGTGTGTGTGCATGCGTGTATGCATGCATGCACGTGTACATGTGCATGTGTGTGTGTGTGCATGTGTGTTTGTGTGCATATGCATGCATGTGTGTGATTAATGCACCCATGTGAGCATGCTCCTGCATGCACACATGTGTGTACATATATATATATGTAAGTGTGTGCCTGAATATATGCGCATACATGCTTTTGTCTGTGTGCGTGCATGCTTGTGCAAGCATGTGTGTGTGTGTGAGCACCCTGTACATTTATGCATATGTGTTTGTCTGCATGTGTCTCTTTGAGTGTGTGCGAGCATTTTTGTATACTCATGTTTGCATGTGTGTGTGCATGTGTATGTTCATGTGCTCACTGCTGTGTATGTGTGGGCATGCGCACCCCCAACCACTTGTGGGAAGTGAATGTTCAGAAGATGATACAGCCACAATATAACAACACCAACAACAACAACCACACACACATATACATACAAGCCAACAGAAAAAGGCAAAGAAAAGAGACATACACACAGGGAAGCAAACAATTGCAAGTACACACAGAGACTGGGACTGGAGAGAGAGAGAGAGAAGGAGAGAAACCAGTTCCTATTACCTTGCACACAATAAGTGACAATGAATAACCAAACAAAAAAAAAAAACTTTTAAAAAAAATTTGAAGTATACACAGCCAATAGAACATAAAATTCTGATACTCAAAAACAGCACCTGAGGTTTATGTCTCTAATTTTCTTGAGTAAAATTCTGCAGATACAAAGGCAAGCCAATATTCCTCCTCCAACAGTTCCATTTGACCCCCCCCCCCCCCCCCCCCCCCCCCCTTTTTTTTTTTTAAGTGACCATTCTCAAAATAACTACAGACAGTGCTACAACAAGTCAGAAGATGTCATGATGGCATGCTCTACAAGAGTGTGGAAAAAAAAAATGGCTACTTCAAGTCAGAAGATGTAATGATGGCATGCTCTATAAGAGTGTGGAAAAAAAATGAGCAAGATAAATGAGCCATAAAACATAATAAAATCCCTTTTTTCACCTTTCATACCGAATGTCAATGGAAAATGTTTCCAACCATGTATAAGAGTGTGTAAATAATGAAAACACTTGAACAAAATTGTTTTCCTTACTATTTATACAGACAGATGTATTTGAGCCCTGCAAGCTGGGAGACTGTGGCCATGAATTACACAAAAGCTAAACAAACCAACCAACCAACCATGGTGAGATTGTTCCTTGCTTTCTTTCAACTTTTTTTTTCTCATTTTCTTTACATTACACTGAGGATTGAAATCATTATCAGTTGTTACTGATGATAAATTAAACATTTATTTCCTAAAAAGAAACAAGCAGACAAAGCCGTGAAAACTTCCTTCCCCATTCCCGTCACAATGAAACTATCTGTACATACTGCATGTACTCCATTACAGTATCAATTAAGTACCATCATACTCATAGTATGTCTCATAAAAGCTGACTATTCACACACACACACACACACACACACACACACACACACACACACACACACACACACACACACACACACACACACACACACACACACGCGCGCACACACACACACATCCACAGCAGGACAGCTTTCAAACATATTTGAACAAAAGCATCTCTGGGTCAAAGTTACTGCACTCACTGAATAGAACTGTTCACCTCTGGTCACTAGTTTATAACATTTATCTTCTTGTTGATCAACCAGGATGTTTCTTATTGTAACAGGAACTGAAACTATGGTGTGACTTCTGTACTCCAGTCACCATGTCACCTCACAGCTACATTTTCCTGGTTTCTACACCCCACAGCATGCTCACTCCATTTCAATGTTATAAACTATTACAAACAAACTCCACACAAAAAAGTTTCTTTTGTTATTAACCTTCATCGTCCTGTATTTTGTGTGACAGAAGTCGCCTAGACTACTATGTTTATATTGGAATTTGCTGCCCGAATTGGGGGTACCTACTTTACAAAATTGTAAAAATAAACTAACTATTGGATAGAAAGACTTCAAATTTTCAGCAAAAATCTATGGAAAGCTGAACTTTGGTTTGCACTTCTATTTTAGGCAGATATGAAAATATTTTTATGGCTCAATTAAGTGAACAAACTGTGTACTGCAAGACTGTCCTTCTTGTCAAACACTACCTTTCTCAGTCAAGGAAAAAAGACTATGAAAAAAGGAGAAAAAAAATATATTGAATTAGTTGCACTGTTACAATGTCAAGATTAGTTGGGAAAGTAAAAAATGTCAAATGAAATAAACTATGAGGTGACATACTTCAGCTCAAATGATTAAACAATGCAAAGACACTAGTCTTCACAACCTGAAAAAAAAATTTCTGGTTTCAAATCTTGCTGTGTGTGTATGATATCAACAAAGGTATGGTAAACAAAATGAGACCACTGTTCTCAAAACCCAGTAGTAAGGAAGATGAAGATCTTATGACAGATATAATGACCATGAATACTGGTGTACACACAGAGATTCAGCAAACGTTTGAAAACTATCAGTGCAAAGTATTATTCCGTAAACTTTGAAAACTATCAGTGCACAGTATTAACAACTAAAAAAGAAAAAAAATTCCAGTACCAACTGTCGGGCAGCTAGTTCTATGAAATGTTGTGACAACTAAAATGTGTGATGCTGTGCATGTTTTCTTCATCTCCCTCCCCTCCACCGCCCATGCCTCTGCCTTTCAGAAAAGCAGAGTCAGCAAAAGATCTGACCAGGCGAATGATACCAATAGCAAAAGATCACATCAGGGCACACACACACACACACACACACACACACACACACACACACACACACACACACACAGATACAAGATAAAATCTTTTATAACTGCAGCACTCTAACATCAGAATGTGAAATTATGGGATGTGGAAAAAAGGGTGGTTATATAAACTAAAAGGTTTGCATCTGCCAGTAGCATTTACTGGTGCTTTTATTCACTGGTACCAGGCAAATATTGACTGGTAAAAGCCGGTACATGGGCAGTCTGGTGAAACTTCAGTATAATTGCAATCATCCACACAGAACAGATTACATACAGAGTTAACAATTCAAACATGAATAACTATAAGCTTTGATATTAAACCGATATGGAAATTCTTCTACCATGAAGCATAGTGCTGTGCAAACCTGATGCTCCTAGTCCTACCTTCTTCAAATCTAAAGGAAAAAAAAGGCCCAGTTCAGAAGTTGTTGACAAATCAGTATGGGCGAGAGAGAGAGAGAGAGAGAGAGAGAGAGAGAGAGAGAGAGAGAGAGAGAGAGAGATTGAAAATGGTCACATATGCAAACATTTTCTCTAAGGTTAATC
Organism: Conus betulinus; assembly: GCA_016801955.1. NCBI lineage: Eukaryota > Metazoa > Mollusca > Gastropoda > Neogastropoda > Conidae > Conus > Conus betulinus. The sequence goes on along the minus strand of JADBJO010000049.1, from coordinate 656,163 downwards.
TCAGAGTTCCTGCCAAGGAATGAAGAAAGGAATAATACAAATTTGAAATGGCTGGACATTCTTAGATGATGTTTGAGTATGAGGCTTGAAATAATGTCTTTTGTTATACCAACCATGTCACTGTAATATTTCATGTTTGCACTCTGACATAACAAATGGAACATCAATCCTTTTCATTTTCATTTAAGTAGACTTTTTTCCCATTCATTGTTTGCGTCTTTTTCTTTCTTTTTAGTGTAGTAAATTGCGACAACTAGTGTTATTAATCATTTCAGCCAATGGTCCTGCACTTCTGTTCTACTGTTACTGTACTATCATCACCAACAAAAGTGCAGGATGGTCATAATAGCACTTGAAACTTTGCATTGTAAAGATTGTCAAATACTTGGATACTGGTGATACCAATACAGCGACTGGAGCAATTTCACGGGAACAAAATTCTACAAAAGTAATATTTGATGTCACTGTTAAACATGAAATTGTGTGAAAGATCAAAACAAACAAACAAAAAAAAACCGAGCATCATCATTGTAAGGGTTACAGATAATCTTCATTCAGATAAGTACACACCTTCCCGTCTGCTTCCAACCATATCAGTGACGTCATGCAGGGACGATTACTCCCAAGGCCAAAGCAGACGAACTTGGGATTAGGCTACCGGGCCTACCTCTCCGAAAGTAGTAGTTTCTTCTTCTTCTTGGAGCGTGACCGGAATCGTCGTGTCGACAATTTCTGTCACTATAAAAGGGAGGGCTCCAAGCGCTTTAAAAATCCAGTCAGCTGAACTTGAACGTGATGCTGATCGCCTTATAAGAAAAAAAAAATTAACACAAAGATTTAGTAATCTTTTAACTCTGGGGCACTCACTGATTGAACACGTACATGGAAATAAAACAATGAAGACAACATAAGCCACAACCACATGCAGTGTAGTACTGTTTGAATAAAAAATAAGAAAATCAATGGATTTATCATCTATCATTAGAATTATCAAGGAAAGGTTTAGACTTAAGGAAAATGTAAACATTGTCGCCATTACTTTCTCAAGCCTTAACGAGCATTAGGAATAAACACATAGGAGAGTTCATCACGCTGAAATTCTCCTTTATTGTTGTTATTATTATTATCATTTCTTTCTTGCATTAGGCCTACGCCTCGTTTCG